>JNBR01001473.1:0-80491 GCA_002081595.1 Achlya hypogyna | reverse complement strand
TTTATCAAGCTGGACATGACAAGCAAAACCCCAGCTTTTTGGGACACTTTTTGGATTCAGAATATTCACAGTGGTTGTTAAGATATGCTGCACCAACGCATGCACCTTCCCACTTGGCCCGGATAATAATTCCTCATTGGCTAGGAGAGGGCGAGCATGCCATATGATACTACTTTAAAGATCAATAACCTTCGTAAATAGTCGGCTAAATAGCCGAGCAGATAATGCCAGAAGGTGAGTAATTGCTGCTGCGGGTTCAAGTCCCGGCATGGTGTTTTGCCCGATGAAGTGATTTTTTACCGACGTGATGACGAGATAGTGCTTGGTGGGGTAAACCAAGTCCAACATGAGGACGAGCTCGTACGCCATGAGGTGGAGCTTGTACATCGTGAGACGCTCAAGGCGCTCATGGACCAGGGCGTGTACGACAGGCTGCGCACGTGCAACGCCCGCAACGACGAGACGCTCAAGGCGCTCATCGACCAGGGCGGGTACGACGCGGCCATAACAACATGGCTACTCTCAAGGTCGAGCCTTTTACGTCAGCGTCCCTGTACACGTTAGAAGCGTTATTGTTACTCAATGTACACATAAAAAATGCCGCTGTACCTCCTCCCGGCGACAAGTTACAGTCTGCTAAAAAGTAGGAGTTTTTTAGAAATGATTTGGCAGGTCAGGAAAGAACATAACGATATTGTGTTGAAATCAAAACAATATTGACCACTTTAGTCATTTTATTTCCTTATGCTTGAACAAGTGTTTTATTTTGAAAAGAATCAATAAACGAAAGCAACTTGTCATAACCGGACTTTTCTTGAGTAAATATTGTTCAAGATAGGAGCCTAGATTGCAAAATGTAAACAAAATGTATATTATAGGCATTAGCTACGTGGTACAGCTTTTTGAAAAGCACTACGAATACAATCTGCGCTGATTTCCTCCCATGCCAAAATGGCGCGTTGAATTTGTACAAAGTGTTTGGGTCGTACGCAATGACCCGCTTTTGATAGAGGTCCCAGCCTCTAGCGTCCATCCATGCTTTTTCCTGGACGATATACTCGTGCCCAGGTGGGTAGGACAAAAGCTCCTTTTCATCGATAGCACCAACGACAGTGTCCTTTATAATAAACATTATAGGCAGCTTCTCTCCTATAATGCACGTAAGAATCATGTAAGATATTGTGAATAATGCAATACCGTTGCTGCGGGCAGCAAGAACAGCCGTCAACCGCATAGAGTGCTTTTCGGCTGCCTCAATTGAGGCATTCGAGCCGCGCTCGGCATAAGTCACCTTTGGCGGGCTGTCCAGGAATATTCCGGTTTCGTCTGCGTTTAAAATCAATGCGGGTGGTACATCATAAAAGCATGCCCAGAAGTCTGCAGCAAAAGCTGCCTTTTTTTACTCCAGATCCGATTCCGAGAGCTGCTTCAATATCGCTCGTTTTCTCGAAAATCCGTAGCGATACGCGAAATTGCGTTGTAAACGCTGTAGAGAATTTTCTGAACGAGTGGAAAGGTACTCCTGGAGCCAAGGTTGCTCCTCGTATTTAATCAACACGATCATGCGTCGCACTGAGACGGCACGAGAGTTGCGGCGCAGATCTTTGATATACGTTAGTAGGCCCTGTATGACGTAAATATTATGATGCGTATTGTATTATGTGCTCACTTGAGCAAAAGGAATAATTTCAGGGCGCCCTGCACCGTCGTTATGTCGCCTGGTAAGTGCCATGCTGGCTGAGCGCAGTTCAGGCTCCGATTTGATCCAGTCCTTGATGGATGAAATGGGAATTTTAGTTCCTTGGCTCACAGCGCTAGCGGTGGAGGTCTTGACCAAGTCCAGCACCTCAAGCTTACGCCGAATAGTGTAGCTGTGGCGGGACTTGGCCATTCGTTGGGCCTTGGATGTGGGCACTATAAACCAATATGTGCCATAAATTCATTTGGCTGTTCGCCACACCGTTGGTTCTGGCGCCAATAGTATTGCCTTCGCCCCCCAGCACCCTCCAATCAACTCAAATTACGTGGCAAAATATGCGCAGAGATCCTCATAAATCAATATTGCACACCGCGTCTAAAAACGTACAATGCAAACTCTAGTTGTGAATCAATAAGGCCTACTAATTAGTATTTGCTAGAATGAATACACCAATTCTACTTTAATTTGGCAATTTGTCGGATATATTTAGTCAAACCCCAGCTATTTTTTGCCTAGTGTCCACGTGCAAGGCTTAGAGGCACACAAGAAGCAGCATCTTTAACCGATACTTGAGGTACTAGAGCGTTGCACACCAAGCCGTTTGTCGCTGCAAAAGTTGTATATCGTCTTCGACGCACTCAGATTCCACGACCATGTTGTGAAGGATAATGCACGCACGCATGATCAGAATCATCGCCTTGGAGCGCCATAGGCGACAAGGGTAATCAATGATGCACCATCGTGCCTACAGGACACAAAATGCGCGCTCGATGTCCTTTGCCGCGGAGTGCTCTTTGTTGAAACTCTTGGTTTTGTTGCAAGACGGTGCGACAAGTGGCTTAAGAAAGGAAGATCACTCGGGATGAATCCCATCCGTGAGCAAGTACACTGAATTGTATTGTTTCCCTACAAAGAGATGATGTTGGTAGCCGTTTTCGACCGCGAAAATACCGTTTATTGTGAACTTCACAGATGGGGTCCGGCCCGCCATTAAGGAGTCAAAGATGTTCGAGCGGTGCAGCACATTTATGTCGTTCAAGGATCCCGGCGACCCGAAATGGCAATGGCATATACCAAGGTCTTTGTCGGCCCAGGCTTCTAGCACCACAGTTATTTTACTGGACTTGCCTTGGTACTGTCCAGCGTAGGCAGTTGAGCACTTGGCCCAAGTCCAATGCATACAATCGAGCGACCCAAGCATTCCGAGAAAACCGCGTTGACCCTTCTGTTGGACTAATCGGTCGACAGCGTCAACCGACGGCTCGTGGAGGTATTTGCCCCCCAGACATTGGACAACCGCAGCACAAAAACGCTTGATCGACGCGAGTGCAGTTTGTTCGCAAATCTCGAGATTCTCTTCAAGGCTGTCCGCAGTGCTGCCGTAGGCCAGCATGCGCAGCGCGGCAGTGATCTTTAACAACGGGTGATATCGTATCTTTATTGCGGCGTTGGGTCGCTGGGTAAAGTATTTGTCGTTGCGGAGGACAGTGTTGTAGACGCGCATAAAGACCGGCTTAGAGATACGATAGCGGCGCCGGAAGTCGTGGTCAATGTAGATGCTCGCGGCACTAAAGTACTGCTCTTTTAGATGGCGCAGCCTCGTATCTGGGTCGCGGCGTTTGTTCGGGCCTCGCACGCGGGGAGGCTTCACGAGCGACGCAAGGTCGACCACCTTGAGGTTATGCATGAAAAATGCTTCCACTTCTTCTCCGTCATCCAGAAGCTGAATGAAGTGGCGGGTGGACGCCTCGCGCATCGTGTTGCGACCCACCATTAATACCTGCTTCACAAGACCGTGATTCGTAATCAAGAATCTATCGTTACTAATCGATTCGTGATCGACGGTACGTCATGACCACCTGCGATTTCAGCTGGACGAGCTGCTCACAGAGCTGCGCCAGCACACGACGCTTATTGCCTCAAGCGCGCTTGCGCCGTGGCAGGTTGTCAAGGCTCTGATAGCCCAAGTCCTCGAATACCTACTGCGGCATGTGAAGGTGCTCACGGGCCAGCTTAAGAGCCTCACGCGGCACATGTGGACGGTGCTGAAGACCTTGTTGCGTCTTCTGGCGTCTTCGACCACACACTTTTTTAGCGCACCGGCGTCGTGCGGCGGGATCGTGCTTCTACCTATCGAGGAGCTTCGAGACGCGATCGTCCTTGCCCACGGTTACCAGATGCTGCGCTCGCCTAACGACGCCATCCGTCTCGTCGCCAACGAGATCGTTAAGACAATCCAAGGAACGACAAGCTGATCCAGTCGTTTCTTAACGGCGATCTCGACAACAATACCGCGGTCACGGCCAAGACGCGTAGGTGTGCAACGAGCGGCTTCGGTGCGACGCTAAAGCTGGAGTTGTGCCAGTACGGGCTGAAGCTCGTGTCCACCTCCAACTGCGGGTGCCCGACCACGACAAGCCCCTCACGGTGGGCGACGTCAGTCGCCACGTCAAGATGTTCCTCAAGATGCGCCACTTTCACAAGTGGTATGCTTGCGCTGACCAAGGCCGCACGGTCGATGCCCACAGTGCCTCTGGATCAAAATTCGTTGTGCATGGCGCTGGCCTCTTTGGCAAGGATTACCGTTTCGCGTTGGCCGCACGACTCAACCAAGTGAACACGCGTTCGGTTCTGAAGCGCCGATGTCTCCGCAACTCGGCCAAATGCCGCAACTGCCCCGCCATCGAGGCACTGGCGCACACGCTCCAACACTGCGCCCATGGCAGCGGCTTGGTGACGCAACGGCACGATGTGTCTTTGGCAGCTATCGTCATGGCACCGCGACAGCACCTCGAGAACGCCAAGATCGCGGTTGACAAGACAGCCGCTGAAGCGGCAGGCTCCCAGCTCCGCCCCGACATCCAACTCTACTACAAGGATGGTGACCGACAGGTCGCAGTAATCTGCGACCTCGCCATAACACTTAAGCAAACGTGGAGCACATTTCCGTAACATACTAAAAACTACACAAAGCATACAAATTGTTTTATGTTATTTTTACATGCAACACATAAAAATATACATTAGCAATTGTAACACTGTAGCACGCATAAATTTCCATCAGACATATAGCTCAAGACGCCAAATGTATACGAAGGTTCTCCGAAATATGCTATCAAGCCGACGATACCACGACATCATGCAATTAACCAAACGAAACAAACAACAACACCATTCTTTCATTGTTCAACAAAAAATGCAAAAAAAACATAGTATGTACGAAGTACTTTTTCAAGTCGGCTTGGACTTCTGCGAACTACAGGTGCGTCTCGTGCGAATGACTTCACCTTCAGTGCGACCTGACATCTTCCGCTTCGGTTTGACGGCTTTCGGTGGCGTTCGGCGCACAGCTTAATTACATTTGTTTCAGAAACCTGATATATCAGAACGCATACCGGCGGCTGTTGAACCCCATACTCGAACGTCCTTTATCTGTTTCCATGATAGGTCGTGCGATTCACGAGTGGCACAGCAGCTGCCTTGAGACCGCCAATGCCTCGACCAGTCTTTAGCATTGCCCAAATGAGATGGACGCAAATGCCATACTTGAAGTTCAAGTTGCACCCAGAGCCCATTGGCCAGGTCGACACGCCAGCCAGTCAAAGACTTGTCGCGCGTCTCAAGGCGGTTAATGGCGAAGGTTAACGACTTATTACACAGCTTGACTGTCGTTGAACTTTAACTTGAAGCTGGACTTACGTCAATGGTGTCATCGCCACTGTCGTCCGATTCGACAACGCCGACATTGCGGTGTGCCAGCTGGTTGACCTATGTGGTATAAGGATAAATCATCATATAATTTCAAACCTCCCACATGTTCGACGCCACAACGGGTACCTTGCAATAAGCCAGCGTTTGCAAGTTTGTAATAGTGATGTTGAATCCGGTCCGTCACAGTCTGAAATGGCTTCTTATTGATGGGGCCGTGTCGCAAAAAGCTTCCAAACTTGAACAAAAGCTGAGGTACATCCATGCACCGTCGTTCCATGAACAACGGTGACAGGTAAATTAGTAAACCGGCATAGAATAATACCACCTTGATTTTTCCATTGTACTATTCCAATGGATTGTTTGTAGCCGCCTGACCTGAACTTGTGTGAAAGACCTGCCAGTTGTCGAACTGCAAGTCGATCATCTATGTGGACTCAAAGTGATTCGTCAAAGATGACATGGCTGGGCTGAGATATTCTTCATTATGTGTCCACTTCTCATGAATGTTCTAAGCAAGTTGAATTAAGTCATCTATGGAGCATGCAACGTGCATGTCCAGAAGATCCGCATAAAATCGACGCCATTCCAACCAAGTCAGGCCATTACGGTGACGGTACACCTACATAAAGCATTTAAATGTCGAATGGAACGGCATCGTACGTTTTGCATCGCATGGAACCAACACATGAGGTATAGCGTGTCGTCGCCGAAGCCATCTGCCACAGCGTTTCGTTGAGCTTGATCAGCATCACCAATAATGAATTTTGGCAGAAACACGTGCCGGCATTGCTTGTTGAACACATCTTGCATGGACCATAAAAACCATGCGACATCGCGTCCTCGTCGCTGCGATACGATAGCTTTCAAAATCATGTGAAATCTTCCTCAATGTCGGAGTCGCCGACAACGAGCAAGGGATACGATAACATACTTTCATAATAGCCACATTAAAGAAAACATTTACCTCGATAGCTTGAATGTTGTATCAATAGAATGCATCACAATATTCATGTTGGGCTGCGACGAGACAGCATCAACGCATTTTTGAATCAGGTTCTGTGTAGTTAAACCTGCAGCATTGTATGAGAGCCATGTGTAGACGCCTAACTGTGCCTACGCGTAGCGGAAAATCTTCATCACCCGTGCCGATGATAGGCATGCCAAATTCATCAGACGCGACGCTGATGATGATAGGCTCGCTTGGGTCGTGTTCCAGTCGCTTCTTCATCAAATGAACTACGTGTTTGGCACCTTCGACGCAGTCTTTGAATCCAAGTTCCTCACGAATTTTCGTGACAGATGATGGCACTTGGCCTGGGGCTGGTAGTACGACTTCTTGAAATGCAGGATCTGCAGTAATCGTGCTGAGACACTTGGCCGGCTTCGTGTAGCGATTATTGGATGATCTTTGGAACCCTAAAAAAATATATCTTTCATTGCACGTGCCATCTACCAGGGTGGTGTGTACAATTTCTATACAGTATGAGATACCTTGGGCTCAGAAGGTGAGGCTGGAGCGTCGCTATGATCAAAGTTGTGGTGTCGAGCGACCCACACTCCTGTACGATTCGTGACCGCACATGTAGTCATCTGGTAGCGCGCTGGATAAGCGGAACCTTGTGCCTTGCACCGACTTGAACGGCAAAACAGGTACCGCCGAGTCATCGTATGGTCGGCAACTTCCGCACCATGATTGTGAACACATGGTGGATACAGTGTGTATCGAATTGCTGACGTTGGGATGACTGAGCGGACGGCGTCGTAGTCGTAATCATCCACATAGGTGTCCAACGGGTACCATTCCAGAGACCCCAGAGCGTCGACTGTCTCATTCTCCATCGGTGAAGTCGTTACAATTAGAAGAGATCATTGTTGACAGCACATGTTTATATTTTAAATTGATTTTTAAAAGGTATTTTAAAATATTTGGAAAGAGCTCTTTGTTCAATGCAGTTGTTAAAGTTCAATGACAATTTTATCAGAAGATTTTTTTAATTTACCTAACTAATTCCTGGCGGGTTGTGAGTGAATACCCTCCGCATGACCATATCCGGCAAAAGCAGCGGCACAGTAAAGAAAAGATTTCTTGTGCATCGCAGATAAACTATATACCAAACCTCATCAGCCATACTAGCGGATATTCAAATATCACAACCGTACCAAGACCAGACTGTGGGGGTTTCTTCAAGTCAGGTGCATTGAACGCTGCTGGAGCAAAAATCAAAGTCACGATCAGTCTTATTCGTGAGTACAATGCTAATGAAGATGTACAAGCGATTGGATACATTCTGGAGCATCTCCATGTTACTCAAACAGTGCATTGCGACTGGTCTTTTCAGCGCACAAGCTATGGGATATCCTGAATGAACATCATCAGCCACACCGATTTGTGGATATCGTCGACCTAAATACGCAGATTTTCAGCATGAAGCGGAATCCTGCAACAGAAACTCTTTCCGCGTTCCGTGTTCGTGTCAACACCATCTTCACTCATATGTTTAACGCGGTGATTCGACCAATGAACGTACGAGTGATCTGGATTCTCTCGGTCATGCCTGTGGTGCCTGTGGTGCTGAGGAGTGTTTCTCGAGACATCCTGAACTTGCCTGACGAAGAGCAAACATGTGGCTTTTCAAATGCTTCTGCCATTGTACAATCTTCTGCAAAAGCGTGGGCTTCTGGCAAGTCCCTTGAGGTGCGTATCGACGACATTGCTTTCACAGCTGGAGGAAACAAAATAGAAGACCGGAAGACGTCTCCATCTTCGGCACCGCTGTACGGTGACAAGACTTGCTACAACTGCGGAGGTCTCGGACGTGTCAAGCGCTACTGTCCAAACAAGCGATCGGTGGCTTCAGATATTTCGTCACTGTCATCGAAGATGCCATGGTATTTACGATTGTGCATCTTCTAGAAGCATAAGACGAAGTCTTCAGTGCGTTCAAGAGCATCAGGAGCTATGTCGATGCTAGGTGAGTTTGTCGGGTCAGTGCAGGACATTTACCGCGACGCTGCGACTGTCGCTCCTCCAGTTCTTTTTCAACAGTGATCACGACAACGACCCTCATGACACGGCCAAGTCGCGATAAGGGGCCAAGACGCCGCTCGCTGCGGCGTTCAAGTTGCTACTGTGGTAGTACGCGCTCAAGCTGCAATCGGTGGAGACAAGCACCTCCAGCTCTAGGTCGATGGCAGTGTTGCGACGCCCGAGGGTGTCAGCCGATGGGTCAAACGCAACCTCCAGCTGCAGCACTACCAGAAATGATGCAAGCTCTCCCACCAGGGCCTGACGGCCTACAGCCACGTAGACGCTGGCTCCAAGTTTTTGAAGTCTGGCAGGGGGTTGTACGACAAGCAGTTCCGCTGAGCGATAGCAGCGCGCCTTAACCAAATCGATACGTGCCTCGGCAATATGACGCCACTCCCCGCAAGACAGGCGACCCGAGACGCTCGCCCATCAGCACTGTCCTCATAACCACGCTTTGATTACGCACCGCCACGACGCCTCGCTCGACAAGATTCGACCATGATCCGAGAAGAACGCCACGGTCCTTGCAGGGCTGTTCCGTCTCCACAAGTCGATCATTCAACGCCCTGAGTGTGCCGAGTAGTGTCGGTCTCACTGTCAGAGCCCGATATTGCCCGGTTAGCATAGCTGCCGCTTCATGACCGACGACGACAAGACATCATCATCGCGTGCGCCACCGCCACCGTCCTCCTCATGACCGAGCTCGACGAGCGCGGGCCAGCGTATTTCGCCGGCAAATGGATTGGCTTCAAGAGAGTTCGCGGCTCATCGTCGAGTGCAAATTCCACAGTACATTTCGCATGTCGCCGTCCTCGTTCGAAAGACTCGTGTATAATTGCGCCATTCATTGTAATCAACCCTAACTTTAGTATCTCTGCACTGGCCTCGAGCCAAGGTTCCCGCACAACCAGCCCCACCTTACGATTGCCTACATATCCGGTGGCATGCTGGTACATGCAAGGCGCCTCTTTGAGACCTCACGCACCAATATCTGTACCATCGTGTACCGTGTCCTCCGCGTTACAGTACAACATGCAGCACTTATAATAGACGACACGTTCCTAACAACCCAACCGCAGCACGGTGCTGCTCTTCGCTCATTCCTTAATGACAGCCCGCACGGTGTGATGCGCTGGTGCATTGGTGCATTGATGGATGGCTCGCTGTCATTGAAAAACGGCATGTGGCAGACGCTGGCAAAGTTGGTTTTGGCAAATACTTGTCGAGGCACTACATGTGTTTCGGGATTAATGTCCAAGCCGTGACCGATGCTGAGAGCCGTGCATTTATTTCATCATGTCATGCCCTGGAAGCGTTAACGACGCGTTGTCCTACGCCGAATTAGAGTTGCGTGCAACTGTTGAGGCATTGTCGGACGGCGTTCACCGTATTGGTGACAACGCCTACAACTTGTCCGAGCACATGCTCCCTGTTCTCGGGCATCGACGGGTGGAAGATTTTAAACCTTCAATTACTTCATAAGCCAACTACAAACCAAAGTCGAGCGCATTTTTGGCTTCGTCACAACAAAGTTGCGTTTCCTTCGTCGGCCTCTTCAGGCATCTCTAGCGCACAACCTCCTACTTATTGAGGCCACGTTCGGCTCACCAACTATTGGAATTAGTGAGCGCCTTGCGCTAGGACTAACCATGCCAACAGCAAACGATGTCGATGCAATAGTATCTACGCCAGGGCGTGATCGTGGGCAATTGGTGAGCCACTTCCAAGTTGACTACGTCCTCAGCTATCTGCCATCGGGCAGAAATTTGTCCTCCGAAGGCTCAAGCCTACTCCGTGATCTAATAGTCGAATCGATAGCTTCTCGGGGATTGACGCGACTGCTCGAAAACCAACAAAGCCGTGCTGCCCTTGATTTGCGACGTAAAAAAACAATAAAGACTGATGAAATTTGCAGGGTGCTACTTCACCTCAATTACAATGTTAAGAAGATTGCAGACTAGCTAGGGCGATGCAACACCGGCAAATATAAACGCGGCACGCTTCATTTCATGATTTTGGTCGGCAAGGTCGACAGCGTCTTGCGTGTCAGCGTCTTCAAGCTCGGCCTTCAAGGCTGCAATAGCAGCAGTGAGGTTGGTCACCGAGGAAGCTAGCGTCCCGACGTCACGACTTGGTCGTGGCGGCGTCGCAGGTGTTGCGCGACGATCCAGGTGGCTCTCGAGTGGGTCGGCGAGGTCCGAGGCGTTGCGCTTTTGCGCTTTCGGCTATTCAGAAGCGGAGTGGGGGTTGCTGTCGGTGATCAAGTGCTAGGTTAGTTTTATCGTGCGTCCGGTTAAGAGTGTCGACCTGCAAAATGCACAGAAATGCGTCCTTCGACACTCTCAAAGTCAAGCACAGATGTGCGTCCAGCAATCATGAGATGCATGTAAAAAATGTGACCGGCGCTGTTGCAAAAGTCAGAGATACACTGGTTGTGGTTACCTGACCGACGCCAATTGTCGCGCACCACCTTGTGGTCCTTGCAGAGCTTTTTCCAAAAGGTAAACAAGAACTCGCTTGCGTAATCACGAACGTCGAGCGACGGGTCGATGCCTACAGTACAAGTCGTAATTGATATGAGACTTGGAGTATAGGAAAGGTACCGCGGAACATTTGCGACTCAACGTGTTGCATCGCATCGTACATACCTTGGACACGCTCGGCGTCGAGGTCAGCACCCGTCGGAGAACTGTTGATCTCCATGAGACGCGTGGCAAACATATGACATAGCATCATGTTAAAGAACCGGTAGCAGCAATGCTTCGCGCGACGGCCAACGACGGTCAAGTCATTGCGTGGGCCACCGAGTTCGGCGGTCATTCCTTGCTCGTCGTAGGAGCGTTTGCGCTCGTTGGATGCCTTAAGGGCTGCAATGAGGAGCGACTTCTTGTCGTTCCGCCTCACGCCCGAGCGTTTGACAGGCATTTGCCGTTGCCGCACGAATGTCGTCGACCCTCATTGTCTCATAGTCGTGGTCATCATGTACGACCGGCATTTGGGTCTCATCGTCGCCCACAGGAGTCTGCGGCATCTCGCGAGGGAGCTGTCTCGTCGTGGAACGCCTCTCGCATCATTTCAATTGCAAGAAAGTTATAAAAGCATCAGAGGATAGCTCTGCGCTTCCTCTCTAGCCCGAGAGCCTCTGTATTATAAAAACTACGTTCTGGAGTTAAATAGGGACGTCGACATGTGGATATTTTCAAAAATTGCGATTCTGTTTACGCTTGTTTCTCTTAAACTAAGTATCGCCGGAAAAAGAGAACAAGTATTAAAACTTTAGCCGATTATCTGTAACATGACATTTACCAAGCAAACTCCATATTTCTACGGGATGAAATATTGTCGCTTAGAGTGGTCGAAAACATCGTCTCAGGCAGAAGGCGTGTGAGAACCCCCTCCTTTTTATATTAATATGACTATATTTCAATTGCAGAGTATATATTGTTTCACAGGGATTACGCAATGGTGTTGATATCGTCATCAAGCGGGCTGATGTCGATGTCGACGTCGAAATCCGAGAAATCACACTCATCACGAATGTACGCATCGAGCCGCCGGACTTCGGTCTTACTATTTTCAATGCAGCAGTTGTAGATGACGTCGCTTGGGATCGTGTTAAAGGCCGCGTCCAGTTGTTCACGCACGTCGGCAAACGTTGTTGATACAGTGTACCGCCGCCCGACGCCACCCTTAACATAGGCCCACAGCAGCTCAATGGGCTGCAGTCTTGAATGGTACGGAGGGGTATACAATACAGATGACCCCGTTCCGCGGCCATGGCGACGACTACGGGCCGGACATGCTCCTTCACGTAGCGCTTGACCTGGTCCCAGATCTGGGTCTTGTAGTCGGAGACAGACGCTTCGACCAGCCGGGCCTTGCTCCACGTGCCCTTGGGGGTGTCGTCCGGCGAGCCTTTATGGTACGAGGCGTTATCAAGCGCAATGATCACACCCGTCTTGCCCATGGCGTCTATCTGGTCGAGTAGGCACCGGAACCAGTTAACGTAGTAGTCATGGTTAAACATCGCATGATAATTTTTGACTGGCTTGCGACCACCGGTAAACACGTGGAGTCCCAGCATGTGGTATTCGGTCGGCCTATTGCTCAAAATCCCGGCGACGAAGCACAGTCGTTAGCCCTTGTACTTGGTCTTTGGATCGATCGCCTCCGTGTAGTTCGGATCGAAAATCGAGTCCTTGGCTCGAGTATAATGGTGGTGTATGAACGATTCATCGGTGTACAGTACGGTTCGAGGCAAGAGGACTCGAGGGCCACGGTCATACATTTAACATAATTATCTCTCGCCATAACAATTTAGGGCGACAGTCCTATTTGACCCTCGCACCATCATTGCTTGCAGGGCATGTACTTTCGTAGCATCGCAAAGGATTAAATGGCGTCACCGTACGAAATGAATCTATCATACAAATTTTCATATAAATCGGTTCAGCCAGTCCCGAGATAAGCCAAAATCTGCGCTTTATGCTCTCGACCACTCTTAATGATTCAATTTTGTAAGACACTGGAAATTCGCGATTTTAATTATGTTTACCATATACGTAGTTTACGCTAAAAGAATGACGCATCAGGATTATAATTTTCGGATTTAGAATTTTTGGTGTGTCAGTAATGTAAACCTTTCCCAACGAATACATATGTACACTTTTTGATTTGTCATTCCCGTGTGGAAAGTGACCCTGACCTTTGAAGCCCATGTTGTCCTCGCGAAACTCATCAAACAAGGCGAAATTACCATCGGTATGGAGCCCAAGAATGCCTACGAGCTGCATCCAGTTTTCAATAAGTTTAAGTTAGTCAATTTTCGTACCTATTTTTGCCGTACAACAGCAGTCTTGTGCCCCCACTGTACATTTGCCTATTTCACACCGTGCTTTCTGGGAAACGCATATCTCGCATGCAAACCTGAAGTGATACCACCAAGAGCATCGGAAGCTGCATCTGCTCCGCGCCGCGGGCACACTACCGACGAGGATGAAGACGATGACGTCGACGCCTCAAAAACATTCTTCAACCCCGGTGTGATAACCGGGACATATAACATCGAGGCAATGGAAGAGCGGGTTGTTCTCACTGTGGTACTGCCATCTGGTGCGAGGACGTCAATATGGATTTGAATGCAGAGGGCAAAAGGGTCACCGTCGCGATGGCCTCGTGATGTGGTCAACGTCGACGCGCTTTTCGCCCAAGAACTCAAGGTAAAAAAGATGCTCCATAACCATTCTATTTACAATGGCACTCAAGAAAGGACTGTCTAAGTACACCAATGTATAGAATTCCTAGTACTAGTGTCATACAGTAATTAAGCTACCGGTGCCAGTCGTGCCTGGACAGCCTATAGAAAAGTGGGTCCATTTCAGCGAGAGCACATACTCAATGGTACTCATCGCGTCAATGAAGTCGAAAACAAACGCGTTTATCGCGACGACGGCTACAAAGCGCTTGAGCAACTTTAATTCATTTGCGTAATTTATATTTTGATATTGCACTCGAATGATTTATTCACTTCCATCATTTTTTAATTTTTCCATCATATATCACATGCCTTTTAGGGGATAATGGTTGCCTGATAGAGTAAACCAAAATAGAAGATAAGACGATATAGATACGAATTTTACTACTAAATCGAAGTTAATGGGAGCTGACCAAAGCGCGCGGAAGCGAGCGACGGCAAAGCATAGGCACACAAAAGCCTGCGCATCGAAGCGCAGCGCAGGTGATGGCTGGCTTGCCGTGATCGGCGCGTCGAGGAGTTTACCTTCGTCTGAGGACAGCCGGTACGCTTCAAGCTCGAGGAGCAAATGCTGCGTCTCCACTGAAGTTGGCGTGAGGTCATCTAAGTGCATCACACTACTCCAGCACCTGTGTAGGATCTCAACGATCTCGGGTATTAAAGAAAGTGATGGGTCCGCTTCTTCCATACGACGACGCGACACCGCGATTGCTCGCTGTTTAGCAGTGTGCTGCGCAGGCTCCTAGCCTCAGTTTCGAAGGCACCTCCGGCTCATCTAGTAGTTTCTTTGGCATTCTCCAACAGTGGTGGCGGGAGACATGAACTGTCGGGTGGATAACTAACACTTGGTGTAAGTGGTCGCTAATGGCACGCCTCTTGCCCTCGTGGTACTTAGTCTGCATACTATAGCGCTGGAAGGCGTCCAGGCTGCCAAAAATGTAGTACAACTAGTTGAAACGGATTCAGAGTCGGCTCTGTTGAGCAAACCTGTGTTCAGACGGGTATTGTGGTTTAATTAGCGCTAGACGGCAGCCACACCAAGATGCGCAAGCCAATTGAGACCCTCTGTGTGGCATGACCAGTCAAAGTTGCTTGGGATCAGGCAGTCGAGAACCTGGTCCACGGGCATGTTAAATTTAGCAAAGGGGAAATGGTGGCATCCCTCAGGGAACACCGTCGGGAGGGCCAAGAAAAATGCTTCCCCCTGCTGGGGGCTTACGGGCTTACGGGCGCGTAGCCGCAGTGATAGTACGTCTTGTGATCTTCTACTATGGTGGGCACGACTATGTACCTATTTGGGTGGAATGGCCTGGCATGTCTTGAGCATTGTGTCGGGCCGTAGGTGGTGTTGTAGGCCTCATCAGGCCTTCCTGCGGCTGAGGAGGCGTAGGCGTCATCGCAGAGGAATTTTCCGACGTTATGGTCGGTGTCGTCACGCTGACAGTCAACGTCTCGACGGTCTGCTCATCTCGTTTTGTAGGCCTCGCCGATGGCACCCTCTCCTGCTCGTCATCCTCAACGACAGGATGGCTGCCGCCATTTGAGTCCGCGCGCCTTCTTTGCGCCGTTGCTTGCTGATGCATCGTCGGCGGGTCTCGGTTCTTTGGGAATACTGCATCGAGATCTAGGCAGCATTGTGACCTGCCTTTAACCCACTTGGCCGTTGGGCGTGCGCAATACTTGACGCTCACTGGGTACCGAGGGCCATCCAGCTTGATCTGGTCGCATAGCTGCCCAGCAATGGCGGGGCGCCCGGGGCCTTCTGCAACAAAGTTACTCTTAACACTAGTGTCGCGGGTCGCGGGTCCTCGTGTTGGGGGCCACACTACCTTCAGCGACTAGCACCTCGACGTCGCATGGTCTCAAACGGTTGAGAAGCATTTTCTCGTTAAAAGAGAGACCAATGTTAAAACTGTCGATGCTCTGCTTCCATAGCAAGTAGGCCCACAGCGCTACTTCGGGCGACACGGTGACGACGTAACCTTCGGCCTTCGAGCATCAACTTGAGTCCGGTCAATGCGCTCTTATATGCTTCCGAGATGACACCAAAGAAATGATGCCATCCCGAACTCTCATGTTGGCAATGCCCTTGCCGAGCTCGGCCACTTGGGGTTTTGACCATTTGCGGGCCAAAAGGTGGCGATCTCATCCTTGTTACTGGCACTCGATGACATCGCCACGTTTACGCAGACCTCAGCCTTTGCATACACCAGGTCGGAGTTGCGCTCATGCTGGATGACAGCCACTATATCCACACCAGTGGCCGCGGGGCCCCAGTACAGGGCTTCAATGCGCAGTCGACCCTATAGAGTGGGTTGCGCCAGCTTGAACTTGCCAGCCTATGAGATGCGAGCTGCGAATTGCGTCCGCAGTATGGTGTGCCGGGTTTTGAAACTTCCGCACTGGGATGAGGTGTCGCTACCCTTGAAAGGGCGGCGTTTCGTTGTCACGCCTGATCGAGCCCGCTCCCCCACTGTCGGTGTCTTGCTTTTTTTGAGTGGTCGACGTCTTTCTCCCGAGTCGCTCCATTCGAGTCCGATACCTCGTGGCGGCGCGCGATAATATCAATTTCACTGGATTCCCTTGTCGTTCAACCGGGTACACGCAATATGGGCTAAGATCAAGTACAGTAACTGTTCTAATCGATATGAAAACTGATTACAACCTTCGTGATGGTGTTTTTGACATTCAATTTTACAAATTCCAATGCTCCAGTTGGCTTGTCACAGACATTTGGACTGGTTTCCAAGGGCCTAGCACTCCTCCCTTGTGAAGCCTAACTGTATCTACCTCTTGGCCTTTTTTATCGATGCAAGCTATGCTGCATTAACCTTTTCATCGGCACGATGCTTTTCCTGTAGCAATCCTTGTCCTATTCCCCGCACAAGGGCGGCGGATCGCAGGGCAATACGGACCTGTTAGCTTCAGCTGATTAGCGTTACCTCCTGAAGCACCGGGTGGTACGGTGGCGGCGCCTCTTCGACTTTCGCCTGGTTCAGGTGGATCCACAACTGGGGAAAGCACACACAAATTAATGCATGCAGAAGTTGAACGATCGTGTCTTTGTGATCGGCCCACGAAGCTAGCACACGGATTTAAGTTGATGTTAACACATCTGTTTCATGACATTGTAATACCAAAGGTACTCTATGGACTGGAGTGCCTCGGAGATCACAACGCCAAGCTCTACAGCGTTCGGTGAGGCTGCGTGCCTTTGTCCCGGATACCCTTTGCTTTATAGGCCACACCAACTGCGAGGAAGGGTGGAAGATAAGTCGACTACCTCAGATGGCTCCCGTGGCACTCCGAAGGCGGGCCATGAGGGGCGTGAGCCGCCTGTGTAGACTGCATAATCGGGTAGACTGCCGGGAAAATTGACCTCCATTGGGTCAACTACCGCAGCTGGTAGCTGTGTGCCAAGTGCCCTTTGGAATCAGATCGCGGAGCCGTCACACGCTCGAGGTAAGCAACCTATCTTCAGTAGGCGTGCCCGCCGGATACTGGTATCACACTCAATAGATAAACGGCAAAGCTAGCGCAACCACGTTGAGCGGTGGCTACTCGAATGGCTTAGCATCAGTGAGGTTCAGAAAAAAGATTTTCATCTAAAATGGGGGATCAAGGAGTTGCTGAGACGAAAAGCCCTCAGGAAGTCGTTGCTGCAACGGGATCGACGCGCAGTGCCGCCACAATCGAGATGAGAGGCGGCAGGGCAGCCACCTTAATCACGTTCGGGCGGTGTTGGGATAATACCACATTAAAGACCACAAGCTTTTCCTGCCGGAAGAGCTCATTCAGTGCTCGAAACATTCTCTTGCTAAGTCGCTAAGTGCTGCCAGGCAGCCACATTGTCGAGGACCGTATTTGGCCGTGCCTGTAGCCACCACATGCATTGTTTTTTGAAAGTGAACTTGATGTGCGGCAGTCGCAGTCCAACGTCGGCGTCGAATTGCGAAGTCCTTTGATTGCTCTGCCGATAATGCGGTCAGTAAGCGTACCTTTCAGCCAATGATAAACTTCGCCATGTTCGCTTGCTTATAGTCAACGGTGGCTCAAATTTGCTGTAGAGTCGCCGAAAAAATGCCACAGGTACGACCTGCTTTGCACAAGCAGTCTGCGTACAAAGGGCCACGCGCGAGAACTCATACGAATGTCTATATTAGTGTGAAAACTGATTTCCAACCTTCGTGGTGATGTTTTTCACATTGATTTTTACAAATTCCGATGGCCCAGTTCGCTTGCCACTGATATTTGGACTGGTTTCCGAGGGCTCCAGTCGCGGCGTCACCTCCACGGCAGTTACCTCACCAACCTTCGACACGCCCACGCCGTGGCATTGGCAGCCTACGCCAACATCATCATGGTGAGATCGAGGACAGGGTTTAGAACCCTCCTGAATGCTTGAAACGCACAATTGGATAGTTGAAACACACAATTGCTTCGGCTTCGACGCACAATTGATGCTGCCTGCGCCCAATTAAAAGCGGCGCCAACGCCTAATTATTCACCCTTAAAACACTGCAGTATCAGATGGCGCGAGATATTGTTTAGAGCATTTTAGAAATTGCGTGGTGTCAGCAGTCTGTCGGAAGGAAAGCTCCAACTAAAGCAGTCGGCCGGATGGAAAGCTCGACCTAAATATAGGGTTTATTTAATTTAAATTAGTAATTTAAGTATATAGCGTGTTAATGTTGAAATTCTTCAGCGTGACAGGTGTGCGCCACCATCGCTGAAGCGAGTCTTGGTCACAACGTGCAGTGTGCAAAAAGGGCCAGATTGGGCTGGTTCTTAGTACTACGCCATTATTGAGATTTACGTGGAGATACCAAAAAATTTGGGTTCAAAATTTTGATAGCTACATACACCAGTCCGCTACCAAGATTTTTAAATGCAGAGTAGAGGCGGGATATAAGTAATGCGTTTCAGACTATCTGGTCTTAACATTGAACTTGTTTCTCGTATAGGGTTCTAGCCATGTGATCATTTACCTGCCACACTGAGTTCTTTGAATAATGTCGCATCGGCCTTGATTAGGAAATTAAGGCAATATTCTAATAAGAAAATTTAATGGCAACTTCCCTTTTCTAATAGCTGGGTCAGCGGTCTGCGAGGTATCCATACATTGTGGTCGTGTTTAAAAGTGGATCTCCTACCCACTGAATGTTTGCTACCGTTGGCATCCGGATTTTCCCGCTTGGTATGCATCAACGACTAGTAATTAAGAATAACACAGTGCATACAAAGCCTCGGTCTTCAGCTATGCACTTGCTCTCACCGGCCAGGTTGTACAGAGGGAATTCTATCGACATCCTAACATCGCGAAAAGTATTTCGGACAAACGAAATAGCAAAATACATGTAAAACATCATAGCCACTTCGCGCGTGGTAAAATACAGGTCGGCTAAACGAAAAAATGCAATAATCGATAGTGCAGCCAAAAACCTGGTCGAGAGAACAGGATTGAGCAATTAAAAGAACGTCAAACTTGTGCAATAATCTGGTCTCAATGCTCTTGGGCTTCAAAATTCTACTCTGCTACTCTCACGCTTATATAGCTGACGCCAATCGTAAAGAAAGAGGTACGCGATATGGTGTTAAACGATCTCCATCGAGCACCAGACGATATAATTCGTGCGATTAAAGATCAATTAGAAGCATTGAAGGGTGTACTCCCATCACTTACACAGGTTCAAGGTCTAGTGCATCGCACTCGTCAACACGAGGTTGGACAAGACGACACCATCGAGGCTCCTTGACACGGCCTCACGATCTTATCGTGCTGGATCAAGCGTCCTACACAATAATCTTTTGCCTTTGGTATCCACTCTGTCGGTGGCAATGTCCAAGTAGGTATTGGATCAGCCGGCGACCCATTCCGTATCGGTATCGCCCAATTCAACAATCTAAGCATTCAGACATATAGGGTTGACAACTCGCGGACACCTATAGCGATATTCAACAGCCTTGTATAAGAATCTGAGTCATCGGATTGTCACGCACATCGACACGAGGTTAAAGCTATCTTAGATACCCAGTCATAGCCTACGGCTACTCTGATAGTGCTGGGCACATCCACCTACTGGCAATTGCTATCGTGCCACAGCGCCGAACTGAAAATATCGAGTGGTTCTTCGACGCATTGACAATAACTAGTCGTCCGTACGCTGGCTTCAACCGTGGCCCACAGTTCATCATGGGTGACGCCGACGATGTTCAATACAACGCCACGCGTCGACACTCAGTGACGAAGAATCCACAGTCGTCTATCTCATGTGTTTTTACCACCCGATGAAGGCGGTTCAATACTATCTCGGACAATATGTACATATATCTCTAAGTAATGTCATGACAAGATGCGTAGGGCAACTCACATTCAGTGGCGTATAGTCAGTCAAGATATCTATAACATGCATTTTGCTCAAGATGAAGGTCAGTTTGAAGCTGTGGTAGCACAGGTCTTCGGATTATGGGGTATTCCAGTGATCTCTCGCTAAAATGCGGAATGATATCTGTTCCCAAGTCGTCATAAAATTCATTTCTATCCCACAAGATTTCGACGTAATTTTTCAACAATCTGTATATCTTCTCGCGATTGCATGTCTTTTTTCACCACGACATTTTAAAACTAAAAAAGGACTCATTCTCACATTCGCAATGACCTAGGGAAAAGGTAAATGCCTTAATGGCAAGGAGAGGTGGGCAATCCTCCAAGAACTAGCGAAATCTAGTCCGCCGACAAAGGCCCACCTCGCGAGAATATATGTGGTTTCGAAGAGTTGATTTGCGTCACGAGCGCGAAAAGGGATCAAATATTGTCACGTGCGGCCGGTGTGGCACCCGGTCGCCTCGCAATTACCTTGCGTTATGTCCCAGCTAGGTTTCCAAAACTCGAATTCGACCTATACGCTTGGTCGATAGGTATTCGAGCAACGAAAGTGCCGGTGCCACCTTCCATCCTGAAAGCTAAGGCTCTTGATATTGCAAAAATTCACGGTACTCCGGGTGATGCTTTCAAGGCGTCATGAGCTTTGCTAAAAGTTTTTGGCAACGACTAAGCATGCCCACACAACTGCTGCATGGTGAAGCCGGGAAAGTAAACAGAAATTGTCCTAAAATAATCCAAGGTGTAAATGATCTTCATGCAAAATTTAGAAGTATTCTGAAGATTGTGTGTTTAACATGGATGAAACAGGTCTTTTCTACAGACAACGTCCACGATGTTCCGCCCTTGCAGGGGACGAAGACCCTCAAGAATTACGCGGAACTAAACAATGTAAAGATCGTATATATGTTACTATTTGTTGCAAACTGGCATGTTAAATGTTCCATGTACTATTTTTGGGAAATCGCTGCAAGTATCCCAATTTACGTAAAAAATGAAGCACCTAGATTTGCCTATAGCTGAAAAGGAAGCAGCCTTTCAAAGGGCTGCAACAATGCGGCCTGGGAACCCTGGTCTCTCCGAAGGTCGGCGTACTAGCCTTCGTGATGTCGCTATTCACATCGTGCAAGCCTGGGACGCCGTGTCCAAGACTTCTATCTACAACGCCTATCGCAAGGTCGTTCTTACTAATGTGTTTCCATTGCCCTGTACATCCGAGCCTGTGACCGACGAAGAAATTAATGACGACTGCGGTATTGTTGCGTCGTTTATAGACTGCTTCGAAGGTATGACGGCAAGTGGGATCCACATTTTAGCGATTTCCGTTTAAGCGGGAGATCACTGTACTTCACCTCTTGACACTCCAAACTTGGCATGATTTCTCATCAACTTTCAACGCCGATGGCTACCCCGAGCTGGATCAAGGCACCGATGTTGGCAGATATATCACACCGACCGTGGGATGGCGACGGCGTTTAACCCCAACGACCAGTTCAACGCCGAGCTCAGGCTTGTCTGCCATCGGCGCCGGCTCATTCTCGTCGACCACATCGGTGAATTCATTGGCGTCCTGCGACGTGACTACAACCGCCAACGGCCATTCGCGACATCACTCGTGGCAAGTGATCGCCTGTCTCATCATTACTCAAAAAGACGAACAGTCTCCATGTGGTAGCCGGTGACGCTGTCGACAAGTGGTTCGTTGTGCAACTTTTTCAAGACAAGCAAGATGATACAGTTCCCAATGGTGACATTATAGCGACGACATCGATAAAGATCAAACAATGGTGCGCAATCTTCAACGCATAGAAGGTTTCGGCCAACCAGCAGCTGGCTGCACTGTCCAGTCTCTTGCTTGGCTGTGCAACTGTCCATATTTCTCAAAGTATGGCGTCTGCGGCCACCTGCTGGTGGCATGTCATCGATCAGGAACTTTGTGTTCCTGGTCTGACACTCGGACAGCGGGTTATGGTTAGTGTTAGACGTTAATATCAAGCATGGTTTATTCGCGATCCCGCTTCGGCATAGACGTGGCGGCGGCTGAGATAGCTAACGTACTCTGTGCCGGCTGGATCTCACCGAGTGAAAAGCCCACGCATTGACGAAAAACATAGAAATATAGCGATAACACACATTTTTTGTAGTTTTAGCACACACCTCTCTCTCACCGCGTTCTCACACAATCTTTTGGTCTTTTACTCATAACACTGCGGTTTTGACACACAATTGCATAAGCTGCAGACATATTCCTGCCGCACGCACCACCCAACCAGCGGTAAAGGCAGACATGCATGTAGAATTCGTATGCTCCAGGAATACCCACACAACTCGTTCGCTTTTGATTCATTTTTCATTTTGCACAAATACCCGCACCACCACGCTGCCTGCGTAGCAGCAGACGTCGATGGCTTCGAGGTATCGAGAGGAATTTTTAAAGCGATGACAAATATTTGGGTATTTACTGGCATTGACGAACGAAAGCTTGGAGAGTGAACGGGATTAGATTCCCCGATAGTCCGCGCTGTAAACGATGAGTGCTTATACATGCAGAAATTTAGATATTTAAGAAGCTGAAACGTAGAGCACTCCGCTTGAAGAGTATATCGGAAGACTGTAGTTTAAAAAATTGACGGGAGCTACACAAGCGATGGAGCATGTTGTTTAATGTGATAATACACACAGAACCTTACCTATTCTTGTAATTTTTTTAAAGAGTACAAATATACAGGAGTTGCATGGCTGTAGTTAGCTAATGTTTTAAGATGATTGGTTTATTCCCTTTACGACAAAAGCTGCAATTTTAGTAGCTAATCTATATTTAAAACAGTCTCTTTCTATAAAGGCGCATTTTATTTTATTAAAGAAGTTTATGACGTATTGATGGCGATAGAGGTTACGTCAAGTCTTCGTGGCCCTTGTGAATTAGATTACACACGTGCTACTATAAAAAATACTGTCAGTGGCAAAAATAAAGGAATCGTTGTAAATCTTTAAAATTCATCCTAGTTCGGATTATGGGCTGCAACTCACCGATTTTAAGTTGAAATCGCTAGTACTCGCAAAACTTGTTGTAGCGAATATGCTACTAGACTTTATAAACGCCGCCCGTCACTTTGTGGAAGACTATTTATTTTAAATCCGTCTATTTATATGTATTTTTTGAAAATAGCCTATCCATAAATTATTTTATTTAATGAGATAATTCATGTTGAAAATACCAAGATGAGTTTAAAAACTGTAATCAAGTTGTAACGAGATAGTCGTGGAGGACCTTGTGGCTTGATTAGCTCTGACTAAATTATGAATATATATTCAGACATCTATATTTCTATTTTCTATTTCATCAGTAAAAATACTTTTAAATCACAAGAGATGATGCTAGACATTTATTTATATATTTCGACGTAATAATATCGAAAAGCTGTTAATAAAAATACGCTAAATTAAGACCAGATACTGAGTGATCAAATTTAGAACAGATTGAAAAACAGGTAAAACTATTTGTAGAATCGAACCCACGAGCGTGGCATGATACGCGAATGACTTGTGATTATGGGTGAAAGGTCAATCGAACTCAGAGATAATTGTTTTTTCGCGAAATCTTTTGAAGTAGTGGTTTCAACTTTTTTCTGGGGTACAGCACTCATTAAGCTAGGGTGTTAAAAGCTAACTAAACTTTTAGAAACACCGAATACAGAAATAAGTATAGCAATCGACAGACATTTGGTGATAAGGGGAATCAGCCCAGATTGAACGCTAAGGTCCTTATAATAATTTTCTAAGTGATATAGGAAGTGAAAAAATTAAGACATTCCATTCAATAGGTAGGCTCGGAAGCAACCATCCTTTAAAAAAAGCGAACTAGCTCATTGGTCCGCAAAATGTCTCTGGACAAATGAAATGTACCGAAGCGTTAAGTTGCTCGAAATATAGCACCGTGGTACTCCGCCTTGGTTTGTAGCAAAGAAAGTCGAGTGGCATTTCGTCACTAAAGGATTTGTTGACTTTGTCCATCGCTGCGCGCGCAAGCATAAGCCTCGAGCTCGTCGTTTCATCGCACGACGTGACTCATATCTGCAGCACACTAAGGTGCTGGCGCGCCACGATGAATGGACATGCGGGATGATCAATATCACGGGTATGCCGAATTACAGGCAGTGCCGAGCGAGGCTGATATACGTAGCACGACAAAAAACATACACACGCCCAGATTTTTCCAGTACACCACCTTCTGCATTCATGCTTGCACTGTTAGTTAAATATGATGTGTTATTTTCCGTGCTCTGTCGAATGTACATGCAAAAGTCTGAAAGAAGAAAACGCAATAGCGTACGAATACGCTGCTGCGTACTGTACCAGTATGGGGTGGCATCAGTGAGAGCGACAAAACTAAGCTAGCTGCTCAAAAGCGTAAACAAAGATGTTCTGACTATGTGTTACTGCGTCAGAGTCTGTACTATCTTGTTATATATAGACCTGAATACTTAGATGGCTGTGCGTGTATTTTGTCTTTATCACTTTTTTGGCTTTTTGCATGGGAGCGTTAATTTGGGGCTTAAAATTGACTACAACAAAGTACATTCGACAGACCTTGGGAAATAACGCATCATGTGTAACTAGCATTACAAGCATGAATGCAGAAGATGGCGTGATGTAAAATATCAATTATGTCCGATATGTGGTTAGGTCGAGACGTACGATCATCTGCCCCAAACATGGTCGTGACGTTCTTGCTTGTATGGCTCACACAGTCGCAGATGATATTGTCCGGGAGCGTGGAGAAATCGTGGGCCAGACGGTCCTTGAAGTCCTGAAATGTCGTGTTGTTAGTACTTCCGACTGACCCTGCCCTTTGTGTTGACCCACACCATCTCAATAGGCTGTAGGTCCGAATGAACGGCGGCGTGTATACAACTTCGTGGCCGCGCTCGTTGGCAAGCAAGACGACGACAGGGAGGACGTTGGTAAGGATATCGGCCTTGAGCCTCGCCGAAATCACAGGCCGCAGCTCCATCTGGTTCACGGGTAGCTTGTACTTTAGCAGGCTTCTATCGTGCGTGTGGCCAGCTGCGTGAGCAACATGTCGTAAGCTCTATTATGCGTTGTGTCTAAAACAATCAAACTCTTGGACTATTCGGAACAAAAATCAATATTTAGCCATAAGCGATGATGAACTAAATCACGCAACAACTGCATCATTTCCGCAGTGGCAGCACGTTCCAATGCTCGTTTTTGCTCGCGCTAAGTACGTTCTCCTGCACGCTCAGCACGGTCTTTATCGTGCTCAATTTCGTGTTTTTTTGTTTCGAACGCTAGACGTTGCGACACTGTTCAAGTTCGGCCATCTGAAATTCAACAACAAACTTCTTTATAGCGCTATGTAGACCCGCGTCGTCCTCAGCGTCTTCACATTTGGCGCGCTTACCATCACGGGCTAAGGCTTGATCCCGTAAAACGTTGCTGCGCCTTGGCCTTGCATTTTGATTTGGTTCATTTCAGACTTCTCGTCGGCCTTGCGGGCGATCCGATCGTTGTACAGGGTGACGAGCTCGTCAAGGAGGACAATGTTGCACGTTTCGTCATGAGCTACGCTTGACAAGTACTTGGACGACTTGTGTAACGTCATGTGCTCGTTGACCAGGTGGAGGAATCGGTGCTGACCCTTCTTGTCACGAAGGTTCAGGCTGCCGAACCCAGGCACTTCCAACATGACTTAAGTAGTGTGGTCAAAAGCCTTTATGATGTTCCGAGAGGCGGGGAACTCCTGGTCGAGGTTGGCCTGGCTCAACAGCACTCGGTCGCCGTCCTTGCTCCACCATTTCGACGTCTTCGCACTTTTGGTGCCGTTCTTTTTTGTCAGCGTCATCAATGTCCATAATCCCAAGCGACTCGGGGCTCTCGCTTGCGCTTTCATAGTCGCTTCGCTGTTGGTGCGGGGTCGTTCGAAAATGAGAGTTGCAGTGAAACAATTGCCTCAATTATGGCAAATTGTGTACGGAAACATAGAATCGAATCTGTTATCCGGAAAATCGTCTTGCCGTCTCTTTACCGTGTTTGGGTTCGATTTGGTGGATTCCACGTCTGTTTGCCGTGTTTTGTGATCCATTTTTTTGCAGACGTTTTCTTTCAATATATTATACTTCCTCTGTGCCGAAAAATTAGCAAGATTGATGCCAGGATGTGCGAACTACGATCGCCCTGTGATTGGTCAAAATCGAAAAAATTCCATGATTGGTTAAAAATAAATATCCTTCGTGTTTGAATTATCTAAAATCAGATTTCGTACCCTAAGCACATCCTATCTTGTTGATAGGCTTCTTCCGAGCGTGGCCACTGCCGTGGAAGGCTACCATCCTCGCGGCGAAGTACCATCTTCCTTAGGTGGGGAAAACTGTAGCTGTTGGCATTGTCATGAAGCATAACTTGCTCCATGACAGCGGCCCATGTATAGAATATATTTTCTAAAGTTAAATGTGGTAAATCCCGAAATGATTTCTTTTCTATCGTGATTAATTCGTCGCAGGTCCTCGACTAAGTCTTTTGCTGGAGAGCTTGGATGGCATTAAGTAGCCCAAATCAAGGACATTAAAGTCCGGAGAGTTTGGGGGTTGGTTGCAAACTTCGGTCGACACGCCGCACTTGGCGATAAGCGGGCTTTCTGGCAGATGGGGGTGGCGTTGTCTTGTTGATAACAATCTTGGCGTGGTTGCGGTGCATCTTCCGCAGAATAGCGGGCACGACGTTGTTGAGAATCATGGCGCGGTATGTAGTCTTGTTGACAGGTACCAATGTCGTAACCATCGTGCCGACCAAGCGATTCTTCGAGCTGCGCTTGGCCGGCATTTTGCACACAAAGGGCCATTTTCCGAGCTTGCCATCAAAGACACGCCCGCGCTCGGTGTCGAACCGAGGCTTGGCCACAGCACACAAAACCATTACCCTACAGATGTAGTGCTTGCTTCTGGTTTTGCGGTCGGAAATGGGCTCGTCGGGGAGAAGGTAGTATGAAACCATTTATCGTCCACATGGACGAGGTTTTTCTATGTCATCGGTGAGGCAAGATGAAAAGCCAGTATCAGGGGACAAAGCTCGTGTTACTTTATATAAGCAAAACGAGAGTCTTGTCCCCTTGTCCTTGAGCGTGAGGCGAGGCTACAGGTATGTGGTCTTGGTGCAGAGCTAACCTTTCTTGACGTAACGCGCAGTTGACGCAAGAGATACCTTAGCGTGGCGGGCGAGAGACCGCAATGACTGCCGCTTGACCGCTGGGACGGCCAATACTCGTCGCCGGAAGTCGTCTATGGTCCGGCTCTTCCGACCGGAGTCCACCTTCTTGTTCTCGGCGACGCACATGGCAAGCGTGGTCGGGGTGGTACCGGCGAACTTAAGCGCGAGACGAGAGACTACTGACACGTTGACGTTGTGCTTACGGGCGATGGTGGCCTTCATGCCCCATGGGACCTTCCCGCCGAACATTGCGTTGTTCAGTTCGTGGCAGATGAGGTGCTTCTTTTCGGCAGGTACGTCGCACTCCTTTCCCAAGTTGCTCTTTTGGAAATGCCTGATGCCACTCATTCAGGGCAATACGTTGTTGAGGTCGTCTATTTTAAACCTGTGAAACTTTATTCATTTGTGTCGAATTGGTATATTTTATTCAAGACGAATACCACTCGGGTCAAATGAAAATCGTCGCCATTTTTATTCAGATCAAATTGATGGCTGACACGCCCCATTTCCCTAGATATTTTGTTGTCACACGACCCGAATCAAGAGCTTTTGATTAGTGGTTCAATCGTCTGACACCGTGCAAAATCCGATTTTTCGCGGTCATTTGAACCAAAAGTTTGCTAATATTCCGGAACCGAGGAAGTATATCGCAGTGCTTCAAACACGGATACGGCAGGCCTCTGTAAATGTGTATTTTTCACCGTTAATACACGTTTACCCACATTTTACATCCAAAAGCCATACACGAATCGTCATTGTATTGATATTTGGATACTGGACGCGGTTTGTTCGAGGAAACTGTCGAGCATCGATACCCAGCCATCATTTTGGCTTCTGCAATGACGAGAATGAGAGCCTCAAACACGCCCAGCCAGAGCAAGGCCGTTGCCAAGTCCGGCAAGGGCAAGGGTAAGGCCAGCAGCATAGCAGACTAGAACAACTCGAGCAACTGCGCAAGCAATGACAAGGCCGGCATGGGCGTGGGCAAGGGCAAGTCAGATGCGGCGAAGGGCAAAGCCAAGAAAGTCGCCAAGGCCGCCCCGCCAGACGTGCACAAGCTACAGATACTGCACCACGTGCCCAAGATGAGCTCGACAATCATCCTTCCGCGCCCCCAACGCGTGCGCGCGCCGGTCAAGCGCACGCTCGGCGGTGCACGCCCCTACCATACGACGGATGAGCTCACCTATGGCGTCCAGGCGACCGCAGTCGTCGCCAGCACCTCGGGAAACCACAAGATTGTCATCGCCGCGAAGTGCCTCTTCTGCATTGCCTTCGGCCGCGAAGAAAAGTGCGTTCCTGCGACCACGTCGATCGATGCACTCGCCTCGAGCAGAAGTCGCGCGCAAAGACGACGTCTATCAAGAGCTTTTCGACATTTCGCACCGACCAGTACACTAACCACCATAATCGCAACCACCCGAAGCGGTGGCAGGAGTACAAGTCCATCCGCAACGACTCGGCGAAGGCGCGCGCATATTTGCTGCAGAATACGATCTCGGCCTTCATGCCAACGGCCTCCGGCTTCTCGTTTGTCGTGCCCGCCGGCGTCGTGCGGCCATCCGCACGAACCTCTGCGCCTCTGGAGGCGAGCGCGGCGACGTCTGGTGCGAGGACTTTCACGCCCTGGTCCCTACTCCCGGTGGTCCGACACAGTCATTTGAATTGCTTATCAAGAATAAGATGCAGCTTAATTTGATGAAGGGCTTGGCTCGCGGAACTAGTTTCAGCATGCTCTCGGGCAATCTATCCGATGTGACTGACGTCACTGGGTTTCATGGGTTTGGACTGTTAAATACCCTGCTACGTACGCCTCAACGCGATGGGCTTCCGTTTATCAGTCGTGCAGCTGGCTCTCGGCGCGGCGGGAGCACATTCTAGACTTTGCGTCGTTAACAGGAAAGGCGACGTTGCTGCCGCCGTCCAGCTGGTGGATCTGCCTATACGGCGTTGAGAGCATAACGGGGCGCATCTGCAAGACGTTCAAGAAAATGCAGTACGCGACCATTTCACCTCGCGAGCAAATCGCGATGCTCACTAAGCTAAACGCCGAGCTGCGGCTTGTCTCGCAGCGCCAGAACGTTCCCGGTGGCCCTGTCGGATTCTGCAACTAGAAGTTAAAGGCGCTCATCTCCGGCGAGAACGTCGATGCCTGGTTCGCGTACCAGTCGGCTACAAGCAACGAGAAAGAGGCGCTACTGACGGCCATCACGACGGCCATCAGCACTTTCACCAGCGACATCGACGACATTTGCGCGAAGTCCGACAGCGTGCCCATGCTCCCGCAGACGCCGATTTAGCTCGTGTACGGCGACGTTGCCGTTTTATGCCTGCAGCGCCACCGCGCTGCTTTGGCTCGCTTAGGCGGAGAGCGCCTCGTCAAAGCCTTGGCATCAATCCGCCAACGCCTCATCACGGCGTACACAAGCGGCGGCAAGCTCCAGGCTGCCATCGACGATACGAGAAACTAGACCTTATCGGCGGCGTCCGGCTTTTGCGTCGAGATCTACCCCAACCTTTTTATGTATTGCGCTGGCCTGGCCACCGTGCTCCCTGCAATGCACACACAGTGGAGGCAGACTTTTCAGTCCTTAAGTACACAAAGGACAGCAATCGCAGCTCTCTCTCGAACTACGCTATGGAAGGGCAGATGCAGGCGAAGCAGTACTTCTCGTTGCCCGTCGCGGTGGCGTCCGTCAAACGCGCACGCGCTCTCGTGAATACCGTCATATAAGCGGTTGCGCAGCGAAATACATGTAATCTTTGCATAATCACTGCACCTTGCCGTATACATATAGGATTTAGTATAGGCATTGTCACATACACATTCGCACGGTCAAAGCCATCCACAAAGAGCATTTTGTGGAAGGAAGAAAAAACTACACGTTTGCAGAGGCCTGCGGATACGACACGGCAATCATGTGCGAAATTGCTCTGATTTGTGGAATTGCTTGTTGCTTTTAAAAATAAACTTGCAAAAATTGATGCCAGATTTCGACAATTTTTGATATCTGGTCTCATTGTTGCAGTTGACATGGACGTTGCCTTGGTTAACGGTCCGACCTGTAATTGGTACATTTTATTTCATTTTAGCCAATGATCGTAAGAGAAGGAGCGAGGCCAGATCCACTTCGTCATTTTCCTCAAGACCGAACATGGCGCAGAGTTTCCGCAAAGTGCACCAAGTAGCGCTGGCCATCTGCGGCCTTCTCGCGACGACCGCGGCCGTTTGGAGCTTCATCGGCGACGGCTATGGCGGCTCGCTCGAAAGCCTCACAGGACGCATTGCTCTCCGCGTCTACTACCTTGGGCTGTCGCTCGTGCTCTTGTCTGTCGCAGCCTTTGGTCTGAAGAAGCCGCTCGAGTGGTTCGGCCTTCTCGAGGGTTACATTGGTAGTGGGCTCTACGTCATTTTCCTCGCTTTTTTCACGCTTGGCCTTGGCAACAGCTTTGGATACTACTCGACGCTCACGCTTGGCATTGTCGGTGCCTTGAGCATCTTTTATGGCCTCGTCATCAAAGACGACCGCTCCAAGTACCCGCCACTCCTCGGCTAAGTTTTGAAGCCATTCATACTGCCGGCACGGCTCAGTTGTGAATACGGCAGCTGCAATAAAGTAGGAAGGAGTATTTCGTGTAATATTGCTTTCCGCTCAAAAATGCCACGATAACTTTTAGGTGCTGGCAAGAGCCACTTTCAATGCTTGTAGATGACTGAGATGGTGCAACGCAGCTATTTCCCGATCGCAACACGACGTTGTTGTCATTCGGCGACAATACAGGCGGCCACTTTGACTTTGCGAACAAGGATACACCCGCCCTCATGAGCCGCACTGATTTCGGCACGGTTAACCTCGAATCTCGTGTCGTGTTTCGTGCGCTGTGCTTCCAGCTTGCTGGTTGTGTGGTGCCTTGGAAGCAGACAGCAAAAAGTTCTTGTGATATTTCCCTGTGGAACGACCCCGCGGATGACCACCAAAATATTTGGGGCAAACCGGTTTGTCCCGAAAGCCTCAGCGTGCACGACACATTTTCGGCGCCCTATCCCAGCAGCATGGTCGCCGAGCGCCAACCCAAGGACACGCCAACCGACGAGGCCGAGTCCATGGTGGCGCACCGCTGCATCGTGTACAAGTACGAGTGCCTTTGCCAGTGCTTCCGGCTGCCAGCCGCGCCGGCGCCAGCTTCTGGCAGTCTTTTCGTATTTTACTCGCTCGGCCTCGTAGTCTGCTTTGGCCTGTACGCGTACCTTCTTGAGCGCCTCACGATCGACGGCAAAGGCCCGAACGAATTCGTGCTCATGTTCGTCTCGTGCGTCATCTACGCCGGTGTGTCGTACGCTGGGCGTGTTCTCGGCCGCGAACGCATCGACACGGCGCCGTGGCACGTGTTCCTACTGCTGTCGTTCACGACGTTCTGCTCGTCGTACCTCTCGGTGCTTGCGCTGCGGTACGTTTCGTACATCTTCCGCGTGCTGGGCAAGACTTGCAAGCCTATCCCGATCATGGCTATTGGCCTCGCACTTGGTAAGAAGTACCCACCGCGCAAGTACGTCAGCGTTGCGCTCGTGACGGTCGGCGCCATAATTTTCTTTGTCTTCATGCAGCGGCGTCACCCGGACGCACCGGCCCATGACGCTGCCCTTGGTGCGCTTCTCGTGCTCATCTCGCTGGGCTTTGACGGCGCCACGGGCGCGCTGGAAGAAAAGTTCATGACGCAGTACCAGATGGGCCCATTCACCATGATGCACCGGATCAACTGCTTCTCGGTGGTGCTCGCAGTACTCTTCTTTGCTCTGTCGGCGGACGCCACAACGCGCGACGACCTGCCACGGCACGCCGCGCTTCTGCCCAACCTGATCGTCCTTGGCATTACGGGTGGCTGTGGGCAAATGTTCATCTTCCTCATGATTTCACGCTTCGGCGCGCTCATGACTAGCATGGCTGGCACCGCCAGAAAGATCCTCACGATGGCTGTGTCGATCTGGGTCTTTGGTCACGTACTCGCGCCGTTGCAATACGTCGGGCTCTTGATCGCTGTCGTGGGCATGCTAGCCAACCTTTACCGGGGCCCTTCAGCTGCCAAGCAACCGCCGGAGGAGCTCTCGCGCACGGTCGCCGCCGAAGACGACGAGGACGAAGATGCGCGGTTACTCGCAGCAGACGCCGGCGACGATGCCAAGCTGGAGCTCATGAACGTTGGCGCGCCCACAAGTCACGTGTTTGCGGTCGTCAACGAAAACCTCACACCCAAGCCCGAAGCACCGTACGGCATGGCCATTGACATTGCTTTTCGAGCCACCACAGCCGTGTGAGCCCGGTGGACAAAGAAAGGACATTTATTGAGTAGCTCCTTGGAATCGAATCTCGTGCTATGAGGCGCATGGCCTCATGCAAGATATCCGCAAGACGACGCTAGTGTCGCTGTGCCATCATGAACAGTCAAATTGTAGATACATAAATCGCCATTGAATCCCTTAGCCGAGGGAGCCGTACGCTGCCTTGGTCCCCGCAGTAAGCCTATGAAAAAGTCAGCAACGATGTGAAGCCGACCCATGCACCGCGGAAAGTTGGCGCCGCCACGCCACCATTTGTGGAGAACAAGGAAGAGGAAAAGACCCGTGAGCACGAAGGCGCCAACAGACGCCATGACGGTGATTGCGTAGTGTTCGGTGTAGTTGGGGTTTTGCGGTACAAGGCGGTCTGTGGCGCGCGCAGACTCGACCGCAATGGCCACGAGCGTGTACACGGCAATGAAAATGAACGGTACGTCGCCCGTGCCGATCAGGATAATGGCATTAGCAAGCACCCACAGGCCGCACCAGAAGACGTAGATGGCCATGACATGGATGCCGAGGGCCTCGAGTGACACATTGAGGGCCACAGTCGCGGTGGCGCAGTTCCACGCCCAATAGAGCGTGAAGGGCATGCGAACAAGCCAAAAGTCCGTGCGATTGCGAGTCGCAAAGACATGGCCGTAGTTGGTGCTGAACAACAGTGTAGTCACGACGATGGGTTCGACAGCGTCTTCAACGAGCAGGTACGCGGCGAATAGGAGAAGCCACATAGTGAAATTGGCCAAGAAGGCCCAATGCACGTGGCCCGACACGAAGAGCGCCATGAATGCAATGTTGCATGGGCAGCTAAGGATGAAGAGAACATAGAGTGTGTGGATGTTGGCAATCGTCTCTGTGGGGGCAATACACTCGCGGATGACGAAAGCGCCAAGGAGCAAATAGATAGGCAGCAGCAGCGCGAAAAACATCTTGTCCGGCGTGAGCAGGTTCGGGTTGGCGAACCCAGCCTCGCGCATGTCGCCGGAAGCGCTATGCAGGCCATTGAACACGAGCGTCAAGAGGAGACCCACGGCCATGCCGGCGCGAAGTGCTCCCGACCACTGCGCTGTCATCGCTCAGTGCAAATATGTAAACTGGTTACTATTTCGATCGCCTTTTTTGGCCAATGGGATCGAACGGTGTAATATCAAAATTTCCTGATAGGAGGTGGGGTGACTAAATAAAAGAGAAGCGTTGACGTCACTGTCCTTGTAGCTTTCGAGAGAAAAGCTTGCGTCGGTGGACAAAAGATAGTCATGCAATGACTCAGGCAGTAGGAGCCGCCGAGCCTTGTGCGCATTGACGCCTCTGTTGTGTAATGGCGAAGCCGTCAACCGAGAATCGTGGTGCACGTAGGACAAAACAGATATTTCCTAGTAGCTTTTTCAAAGCCTGTCAATTGCTTCAACTTAGGTTTAAAATTGCATGCGATACATGTATTCCTCGATGCACGCCGTCGGGTGGGTGGGTCAAAATCGCCAATGCGCCGTTGGGATGAGCCGTGTCATTGGATTGAATTGCGATGTGCTTGCAGACGACGCGAAAAGAACCGACAGGAAACAGCACAGAGGAAGTGCAGGGGAATGGTGAATTGGCATTTGTGCCGTTGCACATCCCGGCAAATCCATTTTATGCGCAGGCGGTCATCACGGGTGCGCAACATAATAACACAGCCGCTGGATAGCAAATCGTGGGAAGAAAATAAACTCAATTAACAACAAATGATGGAAGCTATTAGTATGATGTACATTATAAAGAAGTGCAACGCTCCTAAGCAACTTGACCTGTGCGGGCTGATGCACAAACGACTACGTTTGTAACTTCTGAGGAATCGCTCCTATTTCGTCACCACAAACCAATAAGCCCGTTATGGCTTTTCCAAGCCACTCGCTCCAGCCCAACTAAGTTGACTTGAAAACGACAGTGATGCTACATCCGCTTCGAGCGCGGAAACATGGAGAACTTTACACAAGTCGATCATTTTGCCTTCTTCCATCGCGTTCTAGATTTCACTTTTGTCCCGGGATGGTCAGTCGTCGGCCGTCTAATACACCTTACCAAGCAACGGTTCGAGCCGTGGCCACCACACCGCAGCTCCTGACGACACCCAAGTTGTGCAATCGCACCTTGGCGATATCACTCGTGCACCAGCGCAACGACATCCAGTATCGGATATGGTGCAACGAATTATGATCTCGCTGCATATAGATTTATTTTACGTCGGCGCCATCGTCGCAGTACAGCGCTCGCTGCATGCATCACTAGCTGGCGTCGGCTGGTGGCATCACAGCGTTTTAAGATATTATCATAAAACACTCAAAGTTTCACATAAAATTTTACTCGGAGTAGTCGTGAATCGTGTGAATTTTTTGTGAAATTTCGTAAAATCAAATCGGGGATTTTGCAAATAAAGGAAAGGACGCTATTTTTGGCCGTGAAATTTGGCCAAGGCGGATTTGAGAGAAGATGGCAGATGCGGCGAACGAAGATACGTCCGAGTTTGGGCTGGACGAGCGACTGGATGACGGCAGCGTGGAGGTCGACAAGATGTTGCAGGCACCGTCCATGGCGTTCGCAAGCCCGACGCAGGCCGACGCACTATCGCTGATGGACCTCGCCCAACAGACGGACGAGATCTTGACGAACGCGACGGCGCCGACTTCAGCGTACGCCACGCACCCAGACTTCCAAAAGCTCACACCGCTCAACGCTCTCCCTGGCGATGTCGACGACGCCAATGCGTGGCTGCGCGACTGCCCCGTCCATGCCAAGGAATGGGTTGTGTACGAGGCCCGGTTGCGACCGGATGTCGCCTCAACCGCAATCCACGAGCTTGTCTCGACGATCGTTCTCACCGATGGTTTCAAGGCCCAAAGCAGTGCTACCCCCGACGTGCCGGGTGCCTTCCTCTTCACGAGCTCCGTGACCGAGCCCGTGGTGGCGTCCCTGCAGACGTCGGCCAAGGCGCTCTTCGCCCCGCGCTCCGAGCACGTGTTCAGTCGCCTGGGCGTCGCGCAATCCAAACTCCGCGTGCTGCGCCTCTACGTGGGGGTGGCCGGTGGGCCGCCGTCCCTCGGTCACACGGGTGACGCCGCCTTGCACCGCCGTGCCGACCTCCTCTTTGACCGGCTGCGCGCGGCACTCGTCGAGGTTGGGTACGCACTCGCTATGCTCTCGACGCCAGCGTTTTGTGACGACGCCAGTGGTCGCGACCTCCGGTCTTTTCGCCACTCATGCGCTTGTCTAGGCAACGACCCGGTGCTGCTGGACCCAGACTACGTCGCGGATGTTCGCCGAGCCTTCGACAGGTACTGCCACCGAAATGCCACCTCGTATGCTCATCGCTAGCAGCGAAATGAAGTCGAGTCTCCGCGAACTCGCGCTGTCGCTGGAAGAGTACGCTCACGAGCACGAGCTCGCAACTGCCCAAGTCCTCAGCTTGCTCGAGCCTCTCTACGTCAAGCACGGCCTCTCCAAACCTCACGCGACGCCGGCCGCTCTGCCCTCGCGCCGGCCCTCAGACAGGACCGCGCTTACAGAGACGCCCACCGCCACGACTGGCTTACCGCACGGAGAGTGCGTTGCCCGCTTAGCCCACAATCTCTGGGCCGAGCTCGCAGACTCCAACCGCCGCACGATCCAAGCCAAGGTCGGGGAAAAGCAAGCGCAAGTGACTCGCCGCGTCGAGTATGCCAAGGAGCTGGCGGCGGTCGCGGTGGCCACAATCGTACAGAGGTAGGCAGGTGCCTGAAGCAGAAGACTTGAAAGGCGGACAGCGCGGCTGTACAAGACGCGCACTCCCTGCAGGCGGCGCTGGGGTAAGCTGCCGTGAGTAGCGCGCGGTGAAATGGGCGTAGCTCGGCCGAGTACGGCGACGGCGCTGTGCTGTACGAGGCGAACGCTATCGTGGGCAAGACCCCGGCGAAGCTGTTCGTGGCATTTGAGTTGGCGACGCTGGAATGCAGAGGTTGAGCTGACGACTAGGCGAGTTGTGTGCAAGTGCGGCATCTTGATGTTTGCCTCGGTGAAAAATCTGCCGTTCGATGCCATCCGCAAGTACGAAATGGCTTGCATGGGGGCAGTGGCTCATCCAGGCCGCAGGATCGACAAACCGACGGTGCTGGGGCTAAGCGTCATTGCCCTGACGACGGTCGCTGGTGACGTCGTTCAGATCACGCTCTCAGCAGACGTGGACCGAGTCTATGAGCTTCTTTCCCAGGTTGGCGCTGTTCGAAGCTGGGTGTGACGCGCTTCATAGATCTGGCGAATGCATCAACTGCCGCCGGCACGTGTGTCCGAGTAGGATTCAAGCCAGGGCGGCTGCGCGGCTGCATGAAGGAATAGTATATATATGAGACAACAACCATATTCCATTGCATAAGCACGCACGCTATGGTGAGAGGGGAGGCGCCGTTGGGATGTGATGGTATGGGGGCGGGCTGAGCTCGCCGTGTGGCTGGTCGTACTCCGGGGGACCAAGGAAAGGCTCCACAAAGTCTCGATCGGTATCTCGCACCCCGCGTCGTTTTTGGTGCACAAAGAGGGAGACGCGGGCCTGGCGTTGGGGTTGCAGGCAGCGCCCGAGGCAGTCGCAGCACTCGACCAAGCACGAGCAGATGCGCGAGAGGAAACACAGGACGAGACCAATCACCGCAACAGCCGATAAGCAAACGATGAGGAGCACGAGCACGTCGTCGGGGCCGTGGTCGGCGGCGAAGAGGCCGGCGCCGGCGGTCGGCGACAAGTCGCTCAGGGCGTTCATGTTCGGATTCAAAGATCTTCTTTTCCTATTTAGCCGCTTTTCCTAATTTCATGGAATTTTGGAGCGAATTTTTGGCCGAGCATGCGCAGAACCCTAAGGACACTGATGCGTTGCTCATGCAAAGCATGCGAAGGTGGGCGCTGCAAGCATGAACCATGGACGAGGACAAATGCCTTCCTGCTATGTATGGCAGTCGGGAAGAAGACGCCTTTGAATCAGTTTCAACGACACTATGGTACTTCAGGCCTGCGGCGTCCCGAATGTCGAGCACGTTGGGCATACTACACGTAGTTGGGACGTCGCATTTGCGTTGACATCGAAGGCTATTTTGGCATCGGGAGGTGCACCGTGGCCTCGTCGTGCTCTCTAACTTCCTCTCGGTACGTTTGTCGCGCTTCACGTTGATGACATTTTCGCTGGGCACAATGCATTCGACAGCTTTGCAGCCGCAACGTCAACCCTCGGGAAATCGAAATCTTGGATTTGGAGGAAGTCGTGCTCGCAATGCCAGGCAGCTAAGGGGGTGCGCCATGAATGAGGCTGCTACTTGAGCACGAATGGCAGACTTGGCGGTGCACAGAACTTAGTCTTTTAAACAGTTCGATGCAGGCAATACAACTGATTGAGCTCTGGAAAGAGATGGAACGAAAGCTTACTCGATCTCAGTGCCATCGCACGGACTTTTGCCGTGGCGGTGGCGTTTGGTGGCGTCGTCCAGACACGGATCCTGTCGATGGCTTATTTTCCAGGAAGATGCTACGTGAAGCTTCATAGGATTCCCTTGTTAGATGCAATGCGAGCACAAATCGATGCTGGTAAGTGTGTCTGCGTAGGCTTCATGGGAGGACACCTGCGCGGATGCACGAGGAGGCTATATATGCAACAATAACCAAATTTTATTGCTGAGCTAAGCAGCTGTGAAGAGCTGCGAGGCCGTTGGGGTGTGTGGCTGGCCTCCTCATGCGGTGGCGAGGAGAGGCTCCACAATGTCTTTATCGGCGTCCTCCACCCCGCGTCGTTTCTCGTGCGCGAGGAGGGAGACACGGGTCTGGCGTTGGGGCTCCAGCCACCGCCCAAGGCATTCGCAGCACTCCACCAAGCACGTGCAGGTGCGCGAGAGGAAACTCAGGACAATGGCGAGCACCGCGACAGCTGATACGCAGACGATGAGGAGCACGAGCACGTCGTCGGGGTCGTTGCTTGCGGTGAAGACGCTGTTGCCGGAGGTGGGTGGCAAGTCGCCAAGGACGTTCATGATCTGATTTGAGGCTTGTCAAACCAATTTCGGAAAATCCTGTACTTTCTGTAACAATTCGTGTGAAGCCCGAATATGACGCACATTTCTGGCATTATGTCCAATGAGGCTCTCCCGATTGGATTTTGCGCTATTTGATTTGCGGAAAAGATTTATTTTGCACCAATCGCGACTCAGTAATATCCCGAAATGGGGATACTCCAGCTCTGGCAAAAAAGTTGAGATGCAAAAAGGCCGATCCATGAAATTCACAGATTTCCAATTCAATTACTATTTTTAGAGCGTGCCAACTGTTTGCAGCTGACACGAAAAGTCCACCGTGGTGCACTCCCTTCTTGCTTGTCGCCGCCACCCACCTTGTTTTCAAGGCGATGGAATTCCATTAAAATGACGTCATGCCTGCAGCTTACAATAACTCTCGAATCTCTCGGTTTGCGCCAAACTTACTATGTGGTGGTAATTGTCGTGTCATCGACGTTTGAAGAAGCCATTCTACAGACCAGTTTCACAGCCATTGATTTCAATAGGGTTAGTCATGACTTTCACCTCAAAATGGAAGCTGCTTCCATTAAATGATCTCGAAGTTGGCTCGGTCCTGGAAAAAACAAATCATTCAAGTGCACTGCTTGACAGTGTTTTTATGCCGACGACATCGGGTCCTGAATAGTGACTGTGCAGCTAATGGAGTATATTAGTCTCGTTAGAATCGAACTAAAAGGATATTATCGCTAGCTTGTCCAAAGACAGCCAGCTGGATCTTTCACGCACGCGAGGGACATTAACGGTAGCAGTGCGGGGGTTGGGTGATAAAGCTGGGGATCAAGTTGGCGCTCCGCGATGGACGCGACACAAGCGGTAAACTCGGCTAGCACCGCCTTCCCGTCTCTGGGATGTTTTAACCCTGCCGCGTAATGATGCGATCCGACATCTTGCCGCTCTCCAAAAATCAATTGCACCACGCTGCGTCATACATGGATGATGAGCACTAGAAGTAACACAGGGATGCCAAATCCATCCGCTGGTTTACCTTGTGGTGTGCAATTCAACGCCGTAGGCCAAGTGCGGCCAAGTTCCTCGGGCTACTTGGACGTAGCTAGTAGTCGAACCGTTTGGCATCGCCACCTTGAAAAGGTGGTCCATGAATTGTGTGCTGTGCAAACGACATGTGCTGATTGCGCTTCGGGATCTGGCACGTCAAGATTTTTTGTCTCCTTTTAAAGCGAGCTTGGCTCTGATTGAATCCTGCGTGGTGCAATTTTCGCTGCCAGCTCAACGGTGCAGTTTGCAGTACTAGCATAATATACTGAAACATGCACAATATTGGTGCGTGGTTGATTCGGCATATGCCGCCAAAACCGCATATTTTCACATGCTATGTTAAATTAGAAACGGCATATGCCACAACGGACGACCCATATCTCTTGTTCAGGGCATCTATTTTACGAAATGTGCCGAAATTTAGTGCACATGCCGAATTGAAAATAACGACCAGAACGCATGGAGACGGCCAACCACAAGGTGCTCAAGGACAAATGGGCCCTCGACGCCAAGGCCCTCGACAAGGACGTGCGTCCCGACGCCTGCGCATGCTCATGCTCACGGCCATGTAGTTGCAGAACCTCAACGTCGCACTCGCTGAGCTTGAATCGGTCAAGCCGAACAAGGTACGACCCTGGACGAACAACGCACCTCCGACCAACGATAGCGAACTTACGTGCAGCGGTGCAACGTCTTCTTCGTCGAGAAACGTGACACCCTCGTGCGGAAGAAGCGAGGTCATCACTTCCTTGTTGCGCTGGTCTAACCTGCATGTAGCCGAACTCGAAGCCAAGCAGCAGGAGCGCCACCGCGTTGGCCTCGCGATTCGCAATGCAACCGAGTGATCCAGTTGATCCTTTTGCTTCGCTTCTGCGCATCTAGGCTCTGTTCAGGCCATTGAGAAGCACGTTGCCGCCTCCCAGGTTGACTTATCCGCTCCACCATGCCAACTCCACCAGCGCTGCGCTACATCGCGGGAGCCGCAGCAAGGGGGGAAACTTTGTACATCGATTACTAAGGGGGGCTATGAGTCGGTGTTGAGGGCGAGCGCGACGCCTTGCAGAACCCAGTGGGACATGTGGTCGCCGGTGAACAAGTCGGCTTCGAAGACGAGGCCGACGCCCATAGCATTGCGACGCGACTGGGTCACGTACACGGGTGTGCGAAACGTGTTTTGGAGCTTGAGGCGGCTTGCTTCGATCGGAATCACCTGGAGGATCGGTAGCTCCTCCACGAGCTTCTTTGGCAGTTGTTGGCAGAGGCAGCTGCGGTCGAGGTCCCACGACGCGCCCTCGAGGTACAGTCCGCTCACGTAGCAGCCCGACTCGAGCTTGGCCGGGACCTCGCTCGCGACGCGGAACTTAGTGACGGTTGTGTACAGCGTCGACTTATCGAGGGGCCAGTTCTTCGCACGGCAGGTGGTCTGGACGAGCGCCGTGAGGTAGCTCTCGGGGATCCCAAGGCCCGACAGCCACATGACTGTCGGGTCGCCCGTGTCGACCCACGCCATGTACTGCGCGTAGCGCTGCATGAAGTGGACCATCCAGCTACCGAGTGGCTTCTCCGTCTTGGGGCAAAGCGCCCGCCACATGTTGGGCAAGAAACCGTCGAAAAGCGCCGAGCCGACAGCGTCGAGCTCGTCGCTCATGCCAATCTCGCCGATGAGCGCCTTTTGCAGGTCGCCGAGGGACGTGGCCATTTTGGCCGTGAGCACATTCCATCGATCAAGCTCTTGCAGGAGCACCACCTGCGTGGGCGTCGGCGTTCCGCCCAGCCGCTTCCGGATGAGCCCGACGTCCACGGCTTCGGGCACCTTGCTCTCGATGTCCGTGGCGATGCTCGTGATGTAGTCTTCGCGCGAGATGCCGCCGCCGCTTCCCGCGCTGCGCGGCTGCAGCGAGATGAGGTCACGCCACACCGACTTTGTCATGTTGGTATAGTACCCGATCTCAGCGTTCGGATGGAGCCCAAACACCGCCGGCGAATTGGTCAGCGGCAGCGCTTCCACCGTCGCCAAGTACGACTCGAGCGGGCCATCAGTCGGCAAGCGGTAGTCGAAGCCCGACCGGCTAAAGTAGAAGGGCTGGCAGTCGTCGAAGAGGAAGTCGCCCATGTACTCGGACAGGTACGTCGTGAGCACTCGCCGGTCGTAGTCGTCGCTGACGCGGCCGCCGTACATGGCATCGCCGATCAAGTACTTGAGCGAGCCCCACGGAAGCTGCTCATCCCCGTCCACGTAGGCCTTGTGCAGGTACAGCGCCAGGAGCTTGCGCGAGATGTTGAAGTCCGATTCGTTAAAGTCGTAGCTCACGTTCCAGCCGATCTTGCCGTACTTGCGTCGCTCCAGGACCACTGCATGCAGGAAACAGAGCACGAAGACAACCTGCTTGAACGCGGGGTGCGGGCACTCGTCCAGCAGTGCTTCGTCGAGCTTGCTGTAGAGGCTGCGCATGTTCTGCTTGAGGCCGTCGGGCGGCTCCGTCACGACCTTGAGGGAGCGCTGCAGGATGCCGAGGGGAAAGCGGTCTGTTGGCTCGGTCGTGAGCCAGAGTCGGAAGTCGCGATGCGGCTTGTGCATGGCGAGAAGGGTCTTCTCAAGCGTCCGCAGCCAGCTCGCCAGTAGATGACAGTTCTGCAGGAGAACCCAGTGCCCCCGTGTGTAGCCAGCTTCGAGCATCTGCTCGGCGAGCGGTCCTTGGCCTTGGCCGAGCGCAAGGAACTTGAACTTGTGGCCCGAGAAGCCCGTGGCCTCGCCGAGCGTTTGGATGTCGCTCTGCGGGTCGGCACCAGGGCTGAGGATGCACACGATGGGTGCGGTCGGCGCCGACTGCGCATAGATACGGGCGTAGTCGAGGACGGGCGGCTGAACGTACTTTTCGCCGAGTACCGAGATGACGAAGAGCTTCATGGCGTTGTACACACGGTCCTGTCGAAAGCAGCGGTAGATGAGAAGCTGCTGCAGGGGCGTGAGCTTGGTCGTGTACTCGCATGGGAAGGGACTCGTCTCGGGCGCTTCGAGCTCGTACCATGTCTGCCACGCGGCTTGGAAGGTCGTTACATCATGGAGGAGCGTTTCAAACGGTCCGCCCATCTTGGTGAGGCAGAGAAGATCTTTCCAGCCCGCAGGCGCGACCCACATGAGACTCTCGGGCTTGGCGACAGCCGCGGCTTCTAGCGACGTGTCGCCCTTGAGAAAGAAGTCGAGTTCGGGGCGGTGCAGGTCGCCCGCGCTCGCCATGATCATGACGGTCATTTGAAACGACAACATGAGCTTGTGCCGCTCAAAGATGCCCGTGCACGTATAATCGTACATCATCTCCGTGATGCTCTGGATCATGAAGCGCAGGCGCTTCTCGAGCACCACGTCGCGCTTGGCGTTGTCCAGCGCCGCATTGAACACCGTAAGGAAGGAGGTGAGCGAGATCTCGTACATCTTCATGATCGTCGACAGCGACGACATGGCAAAGTACATGATTGAGCCACGCAGCGCCACGGGGGTGTACACGGCACGGGCCTTGGTGATCTCGTCCTTGGTGAACTTGCTCTGGTCGAGCTTGGACCCGATCTCCGTCGCCTTGTTCTTGGTCTCATCAAGCGTCACAATGAGCTCTTCGTTGTCGAGGATGTTGCCCGTCGACGTCGAGAGCTCATGGAGCAGCGTGTCTTCAAGCTCAACGATCATCTGCGTGTTCTCCGACATGTCTCGGACCAGATCGCGGTATTGCTCTTCGAGATCCGGCCGCTCGTGCGCGACGACGACGTTCAAGAGCTGGTTGGCGAGGCCGGCTTGCGTCACCGAGTAGTTGACGATCATGGTCTTGCCCATGACCTCAGGCGAGTAGTGCGGATTCGCGAGCTTCGATGTGAAGTAGAGCCGGAAGTTGGCGTCCCATTCGACGTTCTTGTCGCCGAGTTTGATGAGCCGCTGCGAGCCCTCCATGAAGGTGCTCTTCTCGAGCACCGGATCCAAGATCGGGTCGAGCTCCTCGTCGACGGCTTCGAACAGGAACGGATTGCCGAACTGGATCGCGAGCTCCAAGTGCTTCATGAAGTCGCCGTCGTTGAGCGTCTTGACGGTGAGGTTGTTTTTCTCTTCCCGGCGCTTGATCCACGTCACGGCCTGCTGCTGCGGGTCGATGCACAGCGGAAACCGCGACGCTTTCGTTGTGAGAATGCCGTTCTGGACCGAGTGCTCGTCAGCGGGTAAGCCTTCCGCCACCCACTTCTGCACCGTGGCGTCGTTCGTGAGCGAGCTCTCGAGCTTGAACGGGTCCGTGGCTGGCAGCTTGCGCGCGGCCACGTCCGAGAGAAAGTCGACGTAGATGAGTTCGTACCGGTAGTCGAAGCTAAAGGCGCCTGCATAGCTCAGAAAGCTTGCCGTCAAGAGGCAGTCGCCAATGAGCCGTTCGCCCTGGAGGTTGAGGCTCTCGATGTCCCGAGTCCAGCGCGTTTTCTCACTCGCGAGACCCGAAAGCAGCTTGCTGGCCGCGCTCAATCGCTTTTGCATCTGGTCGGCTTGCGACTTGAGCCCTTGGAGCTCCGTGTTGGCGGCTTCAAAGGCCGCCGAGAGCCCGTTCAGATCGACTGTGAGGCGCTCCAGCGTCTCTTTGAGCTCCAAGAGCTCCTGCTCCTTGACCGCTTGTTCCTTCTCCATCGTCTTGACCTTGAGCTTGAGCGGCTCCACGTTGCGCGCCACGTCGTAGTACTTGACGATGGCAATGACCCACACGAGCAGGCCCGAGCCGGCCTTCGAGATGGAGCGCATCGTCTCGAGGTTCAAGTCGGGGTTCTTGAAGAACGTCTTGATCTTGGCGATCATCTTGGCCGTGATCTTGTCCTTCTCGTACTCCTTGAGCAGGTTGAGAAGGTTGGGATTGCTGAGCATAACTTTGGCGCCTTTCCAATCCAGGTCCAGGTCCTGGCCCGTTGGCCGTAGGATGAGCACGCACATGCACACCGACATGACGAGCGCTGGTGGCGATGCGAACGACTTGATCTCGGTCAGATCGGCTTTGGAGAGGTCTTGGAGCGCCTGGGCCGCCGCTTCGACGGCCGGCAGCGCCTCAAGCAGCGCGGCGTCGGCCTCTTCTTTTTCCTTGGCGATGACAACGCTCGCCTTCTCGCACTCGATCTGCGTGATGGCTGCGACCTCCTGCTGCTTGCTGGCGATGGCCGACTTTTCGCCGATGGTTTTAATGAGCGCTTCACACGCCACCGTCTTCTCGTCGACGATGATCTTCTTTTCGCTGAGTTCGATCTGCATGCGGTCGACGGCGCCGCTCGCCTCGACGAGCTTGGTGAGACCGCCTTTGAGCCGCACGATGCTGGCGTTGACCTTTTGGTTGTTCTCCTTGAGCTGCAGGCGGTAGTTGGCGATGAAATCCAGGTAGTTCTTGGGCGTCACGTAGTAGTACCGACGGAGCTCCACGGCGAAGCGGTGCGCGACCGTGACTACGCGCAGGTGCGCATGGACGAGATGGTCGACCACTTGTGGCCGGTGCTCATCGGGAATCTTCTCGTCCATCAAAAAGTACCGAGCAACGTTCCGAAGCGCGTCTTCGGGCCAAGAGAAGAACCAGTCGATCACCGAGGCCGACACGAGGCCGGGAAAGTTGCGGCAGCGCACCCGCAATGTTGTACCCGACGGCGACATGGCGAGGACCACGTGAAGGTGCTGTCGGCACCGCTGCACGTAAAACTTCCAGCAGTTTTCGTTCGACTCGACCCAGCCCGCGGCCTTGACCTCTTGCCGGACGCTCGCACCAAGCTGGTCCTTCTCGTCCTGCTCAAAGAGCGCGGGGACGATGCCCGTCGTGAGCATGTTGTTGATGAACTCAAGGAAACCTTCCTCAACGGCATGCGCGTCGGTGAAGAGGAACACGACGGGCGTTTTGCCGAGCTTGCGGTAGAGGTCTTTGAGATTCTCGCGGAACTCGGCCTCGCCGTAGCCGCGCGTCAAGAAGATCTCAAAGAGTTCGTAGCCGGCGGTAAACGCGGCCAAGCGCGACAAGCTCTGTTTGCCGCTGCCGCCGACCCCAATGAGCAATGCATGACCGAGCGGGTTGCGAATGATGCGCAAAATGCGGCTCAAATGCTCGAGCGCCATCTCAAAGAGCACGAGCGCCATGGGCTTGTTGTCGAGGTTGTACGTCTCGAGCACTTCCTCAAAGATGCTTTGAATGCGCTTGTAACTCTCCATGTCTTGGTACAGCCGCAGATCCTCCCCGCCGCCGCTGAGGCGGTTGCGGCAGTCCGCGTAGTCGCCAAAGAGCAACGGGTCTACGAGGGCGGTGGGAGCTTCGGATGGGAACACCTCGTTGAGCAAGGCCGCCATGGCATTGTCCACGACGCCCAGATCGGCCGTGCTCGTGAGCCGATCGGCAAACACTCGCTGCACCTCGTTGCGCCACAGTCGCACGAGCTTGGCTGACGAGTCGAACTTGTCGGGCGTTGCCATACATACGCCTTCGCAGACCCGTCCGAGGTCCCGGAGGTTGAAGATGTAATGAAACTTGGACGGCGTCGGCGGCAGTTTGTCGACGATTACGTCGAACAGGCGCAACAGCACGTCCGTGAGCTTGGCACCGGCGTCTTGCACGGGCGGCGCGAAGTTGCGCAAATACGTTGTGAGAATCGAGCCGTAGATGTTGCGTAGTACATCTTTGGTTGGCGGTGTCAAGTTGTACACGTTAAAAAGCGCGACGAAGCGCGGATCAACTTGGTTGCGGCCGCCACCCGGCGGGCCCATGGCGCCGATGTACTGCAAGTCCTTGAGGATGCGCAGGTCGAGGTCTTTGCCTCGGTCGTACATGCAGCCTTTGGAGACGACAAAATGAAGCAGTGCGATGGGCTGCTGGGTGCCGTAGAGGTCGACCTTGGGCATGTTGAGGTCGTCGATGAAGATGGCGAGCTTCTTGCCCGCTGGTGGGCCGTAGATCTTTCCCGTGCGCTTGTCGACGTTGGCTTGAATGTTGGCCAGCACGTCGGCCGACGACGTGCGGCTCGAAAAGTTGATCGAGAGCGACGACATGGTCTGCGGGTCGAGTTTTTGAAGGTAGTTGGTCACGGTCACCGTCTTTGCCGTGCCCGACTCGCCCACAAACAACAGCGGCCTGTCCGTCTGCATGCATTGCCCGAGAATGTACGAATAGAGCACCGAGTCGGTCGTGGGCACCAGTACGTTGGAAAAGTTAAAGGGGGCGGGTTCCACGTAAGCTGGCACCTTTGAGTCCCACGTCTGCCACTTGTGCGTCTCCGGGTTGTAAAAGCACTCGTACAATGACTGCGTCGGCATCGATGCCGTCGCAATCGTCTTTAGAAACTCATCGAAGCGGCGCCGGCTGGCATCGACAAGACCGGCCCCGAGCGACCAGACAACGCAAAAGAGGAAGAGCCCCTCGAGGTCTACGCGCTCCACGGGCGTAGCGGGAAAGTAGCTGTCGATGGCGTTGGTGAGCTGCTTGCACATCTCCATGTTGCTGATCGGAATCACCTGTGTGAGGCGCCCGACAACCTCCTTCCCGACCGTGCCCTCGAGGATGTAGTCGACGCACTTGGGCACGTACTGGTCGAACAGCTCTAGCAGCGCACCCTTGTCGTCGCCCGTGCGCTTTTTGAGCCAGCGCTCGTAGAAGGGTCGATACCCGAGGTTCTTGGGGTCGACCCACACCATGCCACAGCGCGAAATCGTTGCAGGAGAAGCGTACTGCAGGTCAAAGGTCTCGCAAATCATGCAGCAGTGCGTCTGAAGCCGGATGCGCTCGCCGTTGGGGAGCGTGAGCAGCTTGTTGTCGTCCATGACGGAGTTCATGTTTTCGACCCACACAGCATCCACGTCACCGTCGTAGATGAGCCAGCGCTTCTCGGTCTCCTTGCCCGTCGGGAGCGGCTGGTTGAGCTCGCGGAAGAGCTTGGAGAGCACGCCATCGGTCCAGTCGCGCGTGACGGGATCCATCGTACCGTAGAGTTCGGCCACCGATTGCGCCTTGGGGTTGAGCACAAAGATCTTGACTTGCTCGTCGAGAGCCACTTTTGACGCATTGGCGAGCGTCTGGAGTACGAGCGACTTGCCGCCGCCCGTTGGGCCCACGATCATCGTTGTGTGTCGCACCAGCATCGTTTCGTACATCTGGATGATCTTGTCGGTCTGTTCCCGAAACACCGCGGCGTCCGAGGTGCGGTAGTCGCCGGCGTCGAGGTCGGCTTCGATGGCGTCTTTGAGCGTAGCGTAGCCCACGCGCGGGCAGTCGAGACCCGGAAAGAGGTCGTTGATGAGCCCGTGGAACAGCGGAACGTCCTCAAAGACAAACTTGGGCATGTTGGAGTCACGGAGAGCTCGCATGAGCACGAGGTCTTCGCTCATGTCCGAGTACTCCCGCTTGAGGCTACCCGCCATGACAAGCACACTCTTGAGCGCGCGTAGACCAAAGTCGTAATGGTATTGCTTGCTAAGTTGCTCTCGGGACAGTTTGTAGAGCACAGTCATCTTCTTGGCCAAGGCGACGGCGTTTTCAAAGCCCTCGGAGAATAGCATGATCTGGCAGATCATGAGGAGGTCGGGCACGATCATGGTCACAGGACGGAAAAGAGCCTTGAGGTTGTCTGGCAGCTCGGTGCGACCGGCGTAGCCCGGGTTCATCGTGATAAAGAAGCCGCAAGTCGCAAAGCCTGCTGTGCGATGGATCGCGATTTCAGTGCCAAAGCCAATGTCAACGGTCGGTTTGTCCGTGTTGAGGGCGTTTTGAATCGCTCGCAACTGCGCCGACACGACCGACAACACCTCGATGTTGATGCGGTTGAACTCATCAAAGCAGCCCCAGGCACCGACCTGCACAAGCCCCGAAAAGATGCTGCCCATTGCCTTGTAGTCGAGGCCTTCTCCGCAGTTGATCACGTAGCACGGCAGCGCGAGCGACTTGGCGAGGTCCTTGACCGTCTCCGTTTTGCCCGTCCCGGCTGGGCCGGCAGGCGACCCGCCGAGCTTGAACGTCAGAGCTTGGGTAAGCGTCATATAGCAGCGATCGGTCAGCGGAGTGATGACCAGCCGACCGTTGAGCCCCATGTACTCGTAGCCATACCGAAAGGTACCCGTGCACTGCTTGATGACAACGTCGTCGACGTCTTTGTCCCAGTAGAAGCGAAGCTGCGACTCCCATGCAAACTCCTTCTCGTGCAAGATCGAGTCGCGCACGAACGAGTCGACAATGTCCCGAGCGTGAACGTCGATGATGAGCAGCGTGTTGACTTTCTTGCGCGTTTGCTTGGGGAGCGGTTCCCGCACCTGACGTACGAGGTCGTTGAGCTGGCCCGTGAGCTTGGTCTCGAGCTCCTTCATCGCGTACTTGTTGCCACCGGCGACGCGGTGGAAAACGTCTTCGACCTCCCACGTCCACCAGATCTGGCTGCCCACCAGGCCCACCATGCCCAGGACGTCGCCAAGCCACTGGGTGCGCGGCGTCCGCGCGTAGTGAAAGACGCCCTCCTTGGCGATCACTTGCAGCGTCACGCGCATCTCGTCTTCGACCCCCGTCATCCACTGCTCCACCGGCCCTTCGACAACGGCCACGGTACGGAAGCCAAAGCCTTCGCCCTCGGAACTCTCCATGGCCGTGACGTTGCGGTTGTTGCGAGCAAAACTCAGCAGTTTGACGTTGTCAAAGAGCTTGAGCATGTGCACTTGAATGGACGTCGGGTCGGACGAGCCGAGCACCGAAAGCAGTTCGTCGTCGCTGATGAAGAAAAAACGAGGAAACGAGTTGCGTTTGGTGTCGAGGTAGTCGCTGAGGCTCTTTTGGCACTTGTCGAGGCGCTCCGAGAGGCCAACAAGCGTCTCGGTGCGGTTGTCCGTCGTGCATGCATCGACGGCATTGGCGTTTTTGTACGTTGCAGCCATGATTCCTTTCCACGCTTTGTCGAGCGCATCAAACTTCTTGGCTTCCTCGGGCAGCTGGAGTCGAATGTCCTCGGCCCCAATGAAGATGCTTTCGAGGTACATCCATTTGCGCTGCACGACAAACCATACATCGATGCATTCGTTGACAATGTTGAGCTTCCTTTCCCACTTGCGGACGCGGTCCGAGAAACTCGCGATGAAGCGCGACCCAGACATCGTCTGCAGGTTGAGCATGTGGTCCTCGAGCGTGAGCTTGAGGTCGTCCGCGGTGCGCAGAACCCAGCCACGGTCGGTCCCGTTTTTCTTGTACTTGGCGACTTCAAACGTCGCCTTGGCCCACACATCTTCAATCTTTTGGAGCTCCATTTCGATCTTGGCTTCCTGCATCGCAGCGTTTACAATGTCGCCGATTTCGGCCGCAAAGCGGTGCAGTTGCATCGCAAAGAGGTTGCCCAGGGTGAATGTCTTGAGGTTCATGTCAAATTTCACTTGGGTGACGGTCATGAGCTCTTCCCAGTGACGAGGCTTCATGGCATCGTTCTTGAGCGACGCAATGAGCGGAATCGACTCTTTAAACGCCAAGATCTGCTTCTCAACCTCCTGAAACGTGCTCATGGCGCGAAGGTCCTTTGGGAACTTGCGGCATGTCTTCTCGAGTTCGTCGATGCCTTTGGTCATAAAAGCCACATCCAACTCGCCCCACAGCACGCCTGACATGCCCGTGATGAACTCCTTCTGTTCAATGTACAGCGCATACACGGCTTCGTGCTTCTCAAGTGCGTCAGCCACCTCTTGGAGCTCCGGGTACGCCGTCAATGGGAGGCTGAAAAGGTTCTCAGCATTGACCAGCTCCTGTCGCTTGTTCTTGAAGGCGGCCAGTCGCGCTTTGAATTCGTGGACAAGCTCAAGACCGCGGTCAAGGTCACCGAGAGGACCCCCGGGGCCGGTGCTGAAGAAGTCGACGCGCATGGCCTTGCAATCGGTGGCAAACGCCGCCGTGTCCTGCTTGGTTACAACGCGGAACTGATCTTTGACGTGCACGAGACGGAGGTCTTTAGTCTTACTGGCGACCACAAGGCTCTTCCAGCGAGCCTCGAGGTCAAAGGCGCGGTTGGCCTCGCCTAGGTCGGCGACGGCGATGGCGTAAGTCTGCAACGTGCGGTAGCGCTCGGCGATGTCACAGTAGTCGAGTTCCATTGCCATGGAACTTGCCGCGATGCGAGCAATCGTATTGAGCAGCGCTTTGAGCGAAGCGAGGTCTGCTGGCGCCGCCACCAGTTCCTTTTCAAAGGCGTCCATGACGGCCACGCTCGCCGCCAGCTTCTTTGTCGAGAGCTCGAGCAATATCTGGCCGTAGTCGTCTTTCCACTTCTCCGCTTGTTTGGCGATGGCCACGGCCACGGCCAAGCAGTTGATTTGAAGAAAATCCGTCTCTTTCTCCGTGGGCTGACTTCGAACGCTCTCGGCCAAGCGCGCGTACGATGCCATGCGGGCGTCAAAGTAGACGCAACTCGGTTTTTTGTCGGCCAGTTTGTCGAGCGCCGCCCGCCGCTTCGGGTTCCAAAGGGCGTATACCGTGTCGTACCGACGCCACGAGTCGAGGTACTTGTTTATAATGTTGAACACTTTGTGAATCTCTTGGTTGAGACTCAAAGTCATCTTGATCACATACGGGTTTTGGGAGATGTCGGTGTAGAAGGTGAAGGTGATGGGCTCGTCGTCTTCGTTGGCGACTTGCGGTTCGGTCTCCCGACACGTGCCATGCATCCATCGTGCGAATGCTTTGGCGCTCTCGACAATGTGTTTGACGCATTTGCTCAAGTACTTGTACATGTCGGATAGGCTGGGGGTCACAACGATGTCTTTACCATTCATTGTGGCCTTGATCTTGCACAAGGGGGGACGCTTGAGCTTGGTCTCCGTCTTGAACACGTCCTTTTGATGCACGTTGAGGAGGGCTTGAAAGGTCGTCATGGATGCAATGATCATCTTGGTGATCGCATTGAATATGCGCCGTTCCCAGTACATGTAGTACGTGGCGAGCTTGGGGCTGCAGCCCGTGTTCACACCAGCGACGACCTCTTCCACTTTGATGAGCAGTGGCCCGATACTGCGGTAGTTTTGTACGAGCTCTTCAATCCGAGCGACGCGATTACGTTCCATGAGCTCGTAGAACTCACCGACTTCCGTGACGACACCGTCTTCGTAGTCGCTGATTTTGATGAGCACGGCGTTTTCAATGCTCACGACCACTTCGTCGATCATTTTGGCCGATTTGTGCACTTGGCTCACGATGTTGCCAAACTGGTTCAAAGCTTTGAACGACGCCTCGATAAACGAGAAGATCCGCTGCGAGTTCCAGTTGAGCGGGTAAAAACCCACTCGAAGAGCTTCGTCGAGGTCCCGCAGTTGGCCGCGAAGCAGGTACGTCTCAACGGGCGTCAGGCTCTTCAGGAGCGCGTCGTACTGCTTGAGCATGCCCTTGAGATCCTGCACGATCTGGTGGTACTTATCCTCCTGCAGCGTCACGTTGAGGGCCTCCTCGGGGATATCAAACCCCAGCCGGTCCATGTATTTGGCCTCGCGAATGATCATCGACAGCTCCGGGGCAAAGTTGGGATAGAACGGAGGCAGCGGTAGCTTGAGCACCGGCGCACCGTTCTCGACTTTGTGTGTTTCGATGAGCGGCGGCCCAAGAATCGGCTGCTTGAGGTACTCGTTCGTCGTAGCTGGCACCTTGTCCTTCCAGTCTTGATGCAAGCCGCGAATGTAAGCGTCGACTGCGCGAGCAAACACAAGGTACTTGTCCTTGACCTCTTCGCCGTGGGGGCTCTTGAGCAAGTCGTGCATGGCTCGGAATCGCATGATGGGCTTCTTGGCACGATGGTAGAGGGCACGGGCCCATGCGATGGCTCCGGCGACGGGGGGGTGGCTCTTGTAGATCGGAGGCGCCGCCTTGTATTGCTCAAACTGCTCCGTGAGCTTCTCAAGCTCTTTGCTGTACTGCATCAGGATGTCTTTGTACTTCTCCATCATCTGTTTGTTGATGGAGTCGCGCGACTGGATGTTCTGGAAGTTCTGGAGCAAGTCGAACGCTCCCTCGGCCGACCGCAGCTTCTGGAACGACGTGTCGATAAACTTGCGGGTCATGGTCTCGATTTCCGTCACTTTTTCACGGAATTGGACCATGACCGATTCCCAGCTCGTCTTGTACCCGCGGTCAAAGATGCGAAACGGGACGTTTTCGAACGGTGCAATGAGCCCTTCCACCCGCGCCATGACGTCGTCGATGCCTTGCGAGTCGCCCGTGACGCTCTTAAGCTCAGGGCCGAGAAATTTGTGAAATTGGTCGAGCACCGTGGCCACTTCCTGTAGGTTTTCGCAGATCTTGGACATGTAGCTCGTTTGGTCAAAGAGGCGTTTGCGATCAAACTCCCAGCGGTGGTCGGTGCCGCTCGCCTCAATGCGCTCGCGAACCTTCATGTACGTTGTGTGCCACAGATCGAGCACCATCTTGGCTTCTTCAATGGCGTGCAAGGCGGTCTCAGGTGCCTTGCGCAGGATCGTGTGAATGTTGACAGCGCCCGCCACCTTGTCGGCAATCTCAGACGCAATGCGTTCCATGAGCGGCACCATACGCTCGTCCGTGTTGTAATGGCGAGAGATGATCCAGACCATGCGAATGGCATTCATCATGGACGGCAGTGTGTCGGCGATGGTGCTAAAGGAGCCCACAGCGAGGTTCTTGAAGTGGCGCTCAAGGGTCGTGAGGAACTTGACATTGTCCTTGGCCTCAATGTACTGCTTGGAGAGCTCGGAAAAGTGATATCGAAACGTCGACAGCATCGCCGCTTCCACGAGCTCCAGCACTGTGAGCATTTTTTGCACGTGCGGCATGTTGATCTGTTCGAAGATTGTACTCAGCGTCGCGTTGCGCTCCCGCCAAAACTCAATTTCAGCCAGCGGCCCCTTGCGTTTGGGGGCCTTGCGGGCCTCTTGGTCGACAACCATCGCCACCACCTTGTACCACTCCTCCAGCGCTTGCTCCAACTAGACATGAGGTCGCAGCGCCGTGCGCAGCGTCCAAATGTACCGTGTTGATGAGCTCGTAGTCGTCGAGACACGCTTCGGGCTTGTCGATGACAACGTTCGGGATCACAAGATGGACGTCGCCTTGGATTTGTTGCATGGCATTGGAGATTTGAGAGGCAAATTTGACTAAGTTGCCGCGGAATTCATTCCGCACGGCGTCGATGACCTAAGGCCGCGGGTAGGAGGCGACTGCGGCAGCGGTGTACCTTGAGCGCATGGTGGGCCTCTGTGAGATCGCTTTCGTAACCACCTTCGGCCAGGAGCTTCGGGTCAAGCACCGGAATGAACACGTGACAGATGACGCCTTCAAGGTTGGCAAGGAGGTCGCCCGTGGAGCACCCGACCTCGACGTTGGTCGCAATGTCCTCGGTGTCGGGGTCGCCAATGGTCACGGGACCATCCCCGCTCTTGATGAAGAACACGCACGGCCGGTCGTGGACGGGCAACACGTCTAAGGTGACGTTGCACATGTCTTTGGCTTCCTACGACCGGCATGGGCAAGTGAGCGTCGGGGATCGGACGTACGCGGGTCGTAATGCGGCGAATGGCCTTGATCTTCTCAACGGAAGCCTCGCTGGTCATCGCCAAGTCGCGCTCATCTTGTTCGACGGTCACTGGCCCGGGGACGCCGTTGTTGTCAAGACTTCGAGCCTCTTCGCTTGCTGGTTCTTCTACAACGTGTCCATTTTGTGCTAAAGGAGCCGCATGGTGTACCGGGGCGAGGAGGCTCGACTGTGGCTTTGGCGGGCGCGTCGACCTCTTCTTCGATCTCGACTGCACTCCATGAGGCTCCGAGCTGGGGAAACACAGTACCTTCAACATCAACCTCAAACTGCGTCGTGTAGAAAAAGAGGACATGGCCCGCGGGCGTGTCAGGCGAGAAAAACTTGCGGTAGACGTCCCGCGTCGCTGGCTTCTACGGCAGCATCGACACCCGGCTCCGATAGCGGCACGGTACCTTGACCTCGAACACGCGGTTGTATACGTCGTCGTCGATGTCCAGGCCCTTGCACACAAGGCGCCGGACCCAGCGCGAGATCTCGTCCATCGCCAAGATCTCGCGACTCTTCAACTGCGCCAGGTGAGCAATTTCCACACCATTTCCGAATGTCTCTGTATATAGTGTTATCCTAGTGGCATTGTGCGATAAGTGTTTGAACCAAAAACTGTAGTATTTTTCGTCAAACGGTGTGCGTCAGGAGCCATCTCATGGGTGAGAGCGCCGTGCATCGATGGACGTTGGCCTCTTGAAGCTCTTCCAGTCGTAGTGTGTGCAATGCACACCTTATTTCGTCCGAGATTAATCTCGATTAGTCTCTTAATAGACAAGAAACCAGCGCGAGCCACCAGGAAAATTGGGTACTGTGACGCCCACGACACTTCCCGCGGATCTGTTGAAATCCAGCGCATGATAAGCACTGGGAGCGAGACTGCGTCTATACGCCAATGCTGAGCTACAGAACGTTGTATGTCAGGACGTAGCGACACGCAGACAACGTTCGCTGTCGTGCTGCCCAAGGTACAAATATGTTTTGCTGTTGATGAGGGTTCTCATTCCATACGGCATTATCGCATCGACCTCGCGCTCACTTTGAAATACCTTGGCGAGCAGCGTGCTTTACTCCCATAGGCAATGTATCCAAACCAACTCAAAACATATTCCAATGAGCAACTGCTACTTAAAAGGAATACAAAGTTTTCCATTCGCAATACTTGGAGCATGCATCGTAGAAACAATGCATACGCATGCAGCAGCGCCCGGCACGACCATGTATTCCTTCATGCAGCTACGAGGTCCCCAACGTCGCAATCCAAATATTCCGCTGGCCCACTCGCTGTACCGAATATTTTCCTATAATTTCAAGAATTGAATCAAGCAAAAAAACATATTTTCCCGTGGGGCATGTTGCAGTTGAATTGGTGTGTGCCAGAATTTCTCAAAATTCCTTGTGGACGTTGCAGGCCAGCGAGGGCGCCGATGGGCACCGCTGGCTGCGGACGCAGCTGCAGGCGCGCGTCGGTCGGCGCAGTTGGCCCTCGCAAGGAATCTCTTGGAGCCGGCACTCGAGAGAGTGCCGGCCAACGGCGTGCTGGCGGACTTATCCGGTGGATCCGCCGTATCCGGCGATCCCTTTCCTGTTTGGATATCCGCAGGTTTCAAGACGATGGAAGGCCGCAAGCGCAAGGGAAGGCGCAACAAGTACGGCGAGCTGGAACCCGCGCCGCCCACGGCATCGGAACAGGCGCTAATGGAACGATGCGACTACCACCGGGGCGACTGGCAGGAATGTCATCTCGTGGCGTACATGGCACGGAACTTCCTGTATGGCGAACGTGGCCTTGGCAATCTTAGCCCGGACGCCGTCGCACGCAAACTCGACAAGTGGCTCGGCTGGTACCTTACGACCAAATTTCAGTTTCTCCTCGCCGTCAAGCGCTTCCTTGGCGACACGACACGGATTGCCGATTATGAACGGTACTGCCGACTTGTGTTCAGCACCGCCGCCAAGGTTGCCGCCGCGTACGTGGACGAGGCCATTGAGGTAACCAACGTGACTCCTGGTTCAATGCGTGTACCGCGTATGCTGGCCGATTGTGCTGTCAAGGAGTTGGCAGATTGCCACTGCTTGAAGCTGCGACTGCCGGGCGGCGTCAACACGATGCGGCACACGATCTTAGGGCCCCGGTCGCCCGTGGACAAGCTCGACGTGAGCACCGACCGGGGTATGCTTCAGCTGTACACACTCTGCCTCGGAGAAGACGCGCTGGACGCGTCCTTGCGGACGGCATACGAACCGCGGATCAAGCACGCCCTTGAGCAGCGTGGCCAAGGCGCCACGGTGAACATTTCCTTTACATCGCGCATGCACGTCGTCAGCGACATGGCGCGCGACGGTCGCTTCGTGAGCTTTGAAGTGTGCGGCCATCAGCCCGGCCCTGATGCCATGAACGTCGAAGTCGAGTTCGAGGAAGCGCTTGCCGGTCTCTTCCACGAAGGCACGCTGGTCTATTTCCAGTTTCACTACCTTTCCACGGGCGCCTGGTACGTCGCCAACCCAGGCCACATCTTCCCCAGCTTCTACTGCCCGTGTCGCCGCAAGTTTGATCGCTCTCGACGCACGACGCCACCTCCCGTCACCGACATGCTCCGCGATTCATTCGGCACAGACGACAAGCGGACGTCGCCGCCCGTGTTGCACGACTGGGGCTCTGACGCCGAGTCGATCAGCGCGGCCTTCTCGAGCGATGACGACGAGTACTCGGCCGACGACGAGGCCGCCACGAGGCCGGAAAAGCGACCGCGAACGAACGCTGGACCCAAGGGCATTCTGGCAATCCGCCTAGGGAGCCAGGTGCCCGACGCGGCGCCGGTGCCGTTGGTATCGGCGGCAGCCGTCGACAATGGGCTGCCTTCGGTGGACACGACGGCCGAGGCAGAGGCATCGATCGCCAAAGCGGAAGCGCCAACGCCCAAGCGCCGCGGGCGGCCGAAGAAGCTCTCACCAACGGTCGCGCCGCCACCCGTGGTCAAGAAGCCGTCCCCGATAAAGGCGTCACCCAACATGAAGGCGTTTGTTCTGGACGAGTCGGGGCGCATGGTGCCTCGCGCAGTGGGCCGTCCAAAAAAGAATGCAACGGTCATCCTGCGGCCGGTCGACGCCGCCGACGACGACGTGAACACGACGCCGACGCTCAAGGCGCGTGGCCGCCCGCGCAAGTCGCCCGTGGCCGCCACAACGCCCTCCCCGCTGCCCTGTCTCGTCCCTGCTCCGGAGGCCACTGCAAAGTCACAAGAGGCCACTGCCAAGTCGCAAGACGCTACTATGGCGTCGCAAGAGGGTGTGGCGGCGTCGCAGTTAATGGCGACAGAAGTGGCCGGCACGAACGTGGATGACGCGGTCAAGCGCCGGGAAGGGCCCGCGAAGAAAGCGTCTCCGACGAAGCGGAAGCGCGTGCGGCCGCCGCCGGCCACTTGGACGGACCGCTTGCGCAAGATGGCTCGCGTCGAGGTGATAGTGCTGTCGTCGAGCGAGTCGGAGAGCGAACCGCGGCCTGTGAGCAGCCACATCCTTGTACCCGCAAGCGAAGACCCGGCCGCCTACGACGTCGCGCTCGATGCGGCGGTGGCTCTGTGCCTGCCCGAGGCGGCCCCCGACGCAGCACCGGCTCTAGAGCCGACGGAACGAACAGAGCCCGAGGAGACACCAGACACCGCAATGGCTGCCGATCTGACGGCCAAAGCACCGACCAATGAAGACATCGAAGAGGCCCCAGCTACGGAAGTACCCACGGCAGACGAACCGACGGTGTCGGTGGTCGTCACGCCCGCGGAAGACGAGTCGGTCGGCCAGGACACGGCGGCTGAAGAAAGAGCAGTTGCCAAAACCCTGGTCGAAAAGGAGCCTGTGCCCATAGAAGTAGAGTCGGTCGACAAGGCCGCAGCGCGAATCGACGGGCCTGCGAAGATGGGCAAGTCGTCCAGAGACGACATGGCAGCCGTAGACAAGGACCCACCCGCGCCGCACGACCTGGCAGAGGTCAACGAGGTCGAGGCGACGACAGCCGACAAGCTCACTTGCGCGCCTGAGGCCAACGTACACGACGAGCCGGTCGAGGACGAAGTGGTGATTGTGCACGAAGGGCCGAACAATGTGGACGAGCCGATGGCAACGCTGAATGAGCGCATAGAGCCCGTCGCGCTTGAAGAGCCGAGCGACATGGACGTAGCGGTTGCGATCGACGTAGCGGCCGCAGTCGACGAGGCCGAGAGGCTGGCGGGTGCCGCAGCAGCAGTGCCTCAAACACTGGCACCGAGCAAGCCGGCAGCGCTCGTGAAGCCTGCCACGTCGGTGCATTGCGAGGAAGCGGACTTTGTAGAGTTTGCGCCGCCAGCCGCAATCGTATCGACGCTGCTCACGCCTACCGCCGTCGCCGTCGTTGCAGATCGTGTAGCGCCAGTTGCCTTTGCCCTGGACGACATGGAGTACGAGCCCGAGACCGACGAGCCGTTCGTCGTGGCTGGCAGGCACAGCGACAGTGGCAGTGACGACGACGCCGACCTGCACTTGCCGCCTGCGGATGCCCAGCCGCTCGAAGAGCTCGCCACAACGCGGACGCCTGTCAATGTATCGATGCCACCACCCGTTGCGATCGGCGTCGCACCTATTGCCAACGCCCCTGGGCCGGAATGCAGCGCCCAAGAGAGCGACGCGGAAGCCTGGAGCGACGAGGTACTCCAGAGCCCCGAGCGTCTGGCCTTTATGAGCACACCGGTGCTCGACGAGCCATGGCCTCGCGTCGTCCTGAACTTCGACGCCGCCGTCGACCCGATCTTGGGCACGGACGCAGCCGTATCGACCCTCGTGTCAGAGAACGTCGTCGGCGCCACTGGTGACGCATCGAAATCGGTGGCGCTCGAGACGGCGGCGACCGAAAGCCTCGCCGCCGATGGTTATGACAACAATGACGACGTCGGTGGGTGCAATGCAACTGAGGCAGCCGCGCCTGCGCTGGTGCCCGTGGGCAGAGACGAAGAGACGCCGGATCCGAAGCGTCCCGTGGCGCCGGCCAGCGCGGCTGTGTGTGGCAGCGATTTGGACGTCCAAATCGCAACGGATGCCAAGCACTCCGACGAGGTGGTGGAAGTAGTTTCGCCCGGTGACGAACGTGAGAATCAGTCGACCGCTGAGATCGCAGTTACCACGGATGCCATAGCCAACGACGATGAAACGGAGGTGTTTGAATCCGCTGACGAAGCTGAGGCGGCCTCGGTGAGCGCCGACAAGGTCGATGTCGAGCTGGTCGATGCAGTCGTCAAACCACCGGCGGACGCGGTAGATGACGAAGGTGAGGCCCACCCGATGGTTCTGGCGGTCGAAGACGAACCCCTGGAGCAGCCGCTGGACATCGGGGATGATGCCGACGTCACGGAGATGGCGAAGGAACAAATCGCCGTCAACAACGGCACAGGTGCGAGTGCCATCGACGTGTCGAGAGACGCACCAGTACTCGAGGACGATCAGGCCGTTGTCGTCTGCAGTGACGAGGACAAGGAGATCGCGCGACCGGTCACGACCAGCAGCCAGGCGGAACCGACGACGCTGGAGCCACCGGTGGACGAAGCGATGAATGTGGTGGAGCTGGCCGCAACGGACGAGTCGGCCGCCGAGAGCGGTGGCGAAGACGAGGAGAGCGACGAATTTGTCGAGTTGATCGAGATCGACTGCGACGACGACAGCGACTCGGGCGAAGATGAGGACCCGGCCTTCGCTGTCATGGAGGTCGACGCCGACGACTCAATTGCCCAAGCCTCCAACGAGGTCCTTGTCAATTCCACCGACGAGGCCGCTGCCTACCATTCGTGCGACCCCAACGCCGGTCTCTCCGACGACACTCTCGTCGTCACCTTGGACGATGCAATGGCCGATCCCTCGGATACGGCTGCAGCTGATCCCACACCCGACGCCATTGCAGCGCCCTCCAACGATACTGTCACGGATTCGCCAACCAATACCGTGGCCTTCGTTCTCGAGGTCGTCGAGCCTCCAGCACTCGAGGCTGGGGACGATGTGGTCCTGGTGGTCGATGAGGCTCTCGCCTTGAACGATGCCAGAGTCGCAGCCGCAGTTGCCGCACCGCTTGAGCCGCCCGTGGCGCCCGACGTGATCGAGCTCGACGACTCGGACTCGGAGCCTTCGGATGACGCGACCCTTCGACCACGAGCCAACTCGTTTCTGCGGCGCACGTTCCTGACAGATGACGATGACGTACCGCCGCCGCCGCCGCCGCCGTCGCCACCGTTGCCGTTGCCATTCCTACCACCGCCCGGGATCTCGGTAGACGAGTCGGTAGCTTCGAGCGACGGCTACAACAGCATTTCGTCCTACTCGTCGGGCTCGGAGGCCGAGGCACCGCCGTCGCCGGTGCCGCCGCCGAAGAAAGACATGGCGTGTGTGCTGCGCATCAAGCTCCCGATGGCGCTCAAGCGGCAACTGGAGCCCTTGGCAGCAAAGCGCCGGCGCCAGCCGCGGGCGCCGACAGTGTTTCACCCGACAATTTACGGTCTCGAAACGAGCGACTCGAGCTCAGACGAGGCGTCGGACTACGCCTCATTTGACGACGGTCCCCGAAAGAAACCGGCACCCAAGCTCCCACCAGCCGCCATCGACCTGACGCAGGACTCGAGCGCGTCGAGTGCGATCAGCAGCAGCGACGACTCGAGCAGCGACGACAGCACCGAGGATGAAATGGTCGTCGACGTGTTGCCGTCGCGGCGCCGGGGCTAGTAATGGGCTGTCAGCTGTGATTAATGATCTCGTACGATGAAATGGAGCGTTGCCATATCCACGGCCATGGTGTCGAGTTGGTGTTGAGAAATGGTTCGCAATGGTTGATTAAGAGCTGTTGATGAGCAATGCACGCAGTGGCTTCCTTGAAATGAGCAGCTGGTGAACCAAAACTGTGATTTGGACTATGCCACAGAGGGAGACCAGAATCGAGTAGGCGACCAAGGAATCAATGAATGTTTACCAGTTGAGTGATATCTTTTACTTCCCCATACCATGTATCGCACAAGTCCTTTTGAGCATAGTGCTTAATGTCGTGTTGCGGGGTCCCAGTGGCGTTGCTGTGTTAGATCAAGCAAAATTGTGTTCATGGTCCATTACACAAAATGCTATTTTGCTGGTGCACTTGGGCGTGCAAATTGTGCACCACAATTCCGGAAAATCGCTCTGAAGGTCGTTTTATCCGTGGGGTGCTTACTTTGGGCACTTTTTCCTGTTATAGGACCCCTTATAGGTGTGGGGCCGCATTGGGGAACCAATCCTGGATAGGGACGCTTTTTGGGAATTCCCCGTGCTTAATGGCCATTTTGTCATGCGACTAAGCACTCCAGCTGAGTGAAGCATTTGTTTGGCGGGTGACGCAGGGAACCATGCCCTATTTTCAGGGTAACATGGTGAAAAAGCCTAGTCTAGGTAAAAGTCATTCCTCACAGTGACCAGATATTTTTGGTTGGAAACAACAGACCTCCGCGCAGTGATTGAGCTTTTTCGAAATTGCTCCATTATGTTCTATGGAGCACGTCACCTAAAGACCGACAAAATTTACCGTTGACTTGGAAGCTATCAAAAGTCACTGACGGGATTCTTAGAAGCTAAAAAGCACTAGAATCGATAGATCTGGACAAGAGGAAGCGAGCCTAGTGCTCAGAATCAAAAATGAATGTGTTTTGACGGAGCAGATGACGTTTTACCACCGTGACCTTGATATAGAAATGTATGGGCTCGGGGGTGCACATCCCTCGTCCGGACATGACCCTGAGATGCATCCGGATTGCATAAAATAGCTTGGTTTTTGTATGTAGGCCATCCGGTGGTGTAGGTGGTCGTATCCGGACGGTAAGAATTGTATGAGCACACAGAGATGCCACCTCCGCGTCGGCGTGTGAAGAACGCCCGAGCGATCCCACGGGCTGATGGCCGCTTTGCAGCAAAGGCTGTAGTGATTGAAAGCAGCCCGGAGCTGGAAGACATCGAAGACGAAACGGCGTTGACGTATTTCGACGAGACGTGGGCCAAGAACACGGGGATCGGGCCGATGGTCCCGTTTGATGCGAGCCCCAAACGCCCAGTCGTTTACACTGGCGACGTTGACCGCACCAAGCGGCGCAAGAAGGTCGGGATCACCCAAGCCCTCCGCGCTTGCCCCATGGCACCTATTGCCACGTACTTTGGGTCCGCTGCCACTGCGACCATGTCTCGTCTCGACGCTGCAACATGCGTAACTCGGCTTCAAGAGTTGTTCCACAAGTCCAAGGCCATGCAAGGACCCCGATTTGTCCAGATTTGCGTTCTCCTCAAGTTCTTTGAGCTTCGAGTTGAAGAGAAGTCTCGGTTTCTGGCCTCGAACGAAGCGTCGGCTTGTCTTCCCGCTGGGGTTCGCAAGAGCCACAGTATTGTCCGTTCCTGGGCTCGCACTTTCGAAGATACGGGGGTCCTTCCAACGTCCGGTCGTGGGTGCCACCAGAAGAGTGCCTCCATGATCCAAGATGAGGACTTTCTGGCCCAGTGCACTGACTGGCTGCGCCTGCAGCCGGCCAACGCCCGATCGCCCCAGGCATTTCGCCGCCACCTCGAATCCGAAGTGCTGCCCAACCTCACCGATGCCATCCAAGTGACCGTCTCGGAAAGCACGGCGCTGAGATGGATGCACATTGTCGGGTACAAGTACGGCGTTTGGTATAAGGGTGTCTACATGGACGGCCACGAACGTCCAGACGTCCAGGCCTACCGCACCATGTTTTGCTCTGTCTTTCTTGAGTACGTATTCATTACCGTGTACCGCTCTAAGAACTTACTCGACTAGGTTTGCCAAGCGTATGCAGTTTTATTCCGGCCAGGACATGAACGACAAGCAGCCACCGACGTCGCTTCATGGCCCAACGATCGTCTGGGTGACTCATGATGAGTCCGTTTTTTACGCGAACGACGACGGTGGCAAAGGCTGGTCCAAGGACGAGAGCCCAGATCTGCGCAAGAAAGGGCGGGGCCGCTCCATCATGGTGTCGGATATTCTTTGTCCGTGTCATGGAAGGCTCTACCGTCAAGTCGACGGCACGAAGACGTTCTCGACGCGCGTGCTGGAGATGGCAAGAACAACGAGGGCTACTGGACGTCAGATCACGTCATTAACCAAGTGAATGAAGAAGTCTTGGTTGCGTTCGCCGAGCTGCACCCGAATGCGATCGCCTTATTCACTTTCGACCAGTCAACCAACCACGCAGCGTTTGCCCCCGCAAGCGCCACCGGTGTTCAAGCCATCATGCGTCCAGGCAAGTTCTCGGACGGCCGAGAGCAGCCAATGGTCTTCGAAGCCGGCACGGAGAACGCGGGCCAGGCCAAAGGCATCAAGAAAGTTCTTCTGGAGCGTGGCATTGACGTTGCCGCGCATGGCCTCCGGATGAAGTGCCCAAACGAGAACGTCGACGTCAGCGCCAACGAAGAGGTGCTCATGTGCTGCGCGAGGCACTGCGTCGCGTCGAAACCCGACTTCCGCTCCCAGGTATCGCTCTTGGAAGAAACGATCTCCAGTGCAGGGCACCACTGCTTGTTCTTGCCCAAGTTTCACTGTGAGTTGAATCCCATCGAAGCCTACTGGGGGGCAACCAAGCGCTACGCTCGGGCCAACTGCGACTACACGTTCGAAGGACTCAAGACTTGCGTGCCATAGAGCTTGGAAAGCGTCCCGTTGGCGTCGATTCGTAAGTATTTTCGTCGATGTGGACATTTCATCGAGTCGTACCATTTGGGTTGCGACGACGAGCTGACGAAGTATGCCCACAAGAAGTACAGAAGTCACAGACGTATTCCCGACTCGATTTTACAAGAAAAAGATGCGATAATTGCCGAAATGGAACAAAAATAATCGGTTATCCTTGAAAAAGTAGCTTGAGAATTCTTGATCAAAATTTGGCCGTTTGTCGGTCTTTAGGTGACGTGGTCCATAAATACGCTTTTGATATACCGTATATTTGAGCAATCCGACATGGCTCCAGGATTTTCGACAAAGGCTCAGTCAGTTCTTAAAATAAAATTATTCTAAATACATCCCCGGATACACAATGTAATTGTGCACAAGGAGATGTTATCCGCATTGGCATTGCCTTCGAATTGATAGTCTAGTTAAACAAAAACACTAAACTTTCGAGGATTGCAGTAAAAAAACGAGAACTATTTTTTTTCAAATTTCATTTACAGCCACCGTCAAAATATTATTCACATTTTTACCCGTCAAGCCGAAAACAATTAAAATATAGACTTTTCAGCGGGAATAAAAACACTAGCGATTTATCACGGAGATGCCGAAGCAGACTCGGAAGGTCAATGTCGTCGACAAAAGCAGGACAAAGTACGCTGTTCAAAAGCGCAGCACCCTAAGTGGCTCCCGCGACGACGGCCCTCCAGCTCAAAGGCCACGCAGTGTGCCCCCCGACTCCAATGCTACGTTGCCTCAAAAAGAACGTTACAAAGACGCGTCTAACTTCGCCGATGACATCGATGCTGTTCGGCAGGACGAACCGATCAGTGTCATTACCCACGAGCATGTGCGCATTGCGAATGCAGTGTATTATGTCAAGGTCATGGGCCGCCCCTCAAAGGATCTTTGGTACGGCGAAGAAGGTGTTATCACCACCATTGTTCAAGCGCTAAAGCTCGGCTCCCGAAAAACAGTGACCAATGTCCTGGATGAGGTTGAGCTGTGCTTTGATCTTGGGCAAGCGTTCTCAGGGGCGAGAAAGCATGGATCAGTAAACCAAATCGTTTTCTGGGATGAGACTCACCGGAAAGCTTTCGTTGGCGCCAGTGGCACCAATGGGTCGATGCTTCAAGTTCGCTTCCACCGCGACAAATCTGGCGCGTTGAACAGCAACGGAGACCTTGCACCAAGCAAGTGGTACCTTGCAACAAAGTATTCGGGTGAGATGCGTCTCGGCCTTGGATGCGCTGCCGTGAACCTCGGTAGTAACGTTGTTGTCGGCCGGTGCGCTCAGGTGTTCAGCTACACGGAGCGTACAATCGTGTCAATTGCTGACCACGCCGCCTTGGTGGCAAGAGAGATTTCACGTGTCAAAGAGTTACCTACCGGTGGAACAGACTGGTTGATCAAGACACGTCAACCTGGGCACGGGCTATACGACTCAGACCTGCTAACAGCCGTGCCTGGCATCGGAACCAAGCTTGCAGAGCGCCTTGCACCTCTCGGCACTACGATCGGTCAGATACGGAAGCTACCCTTGCCCGATGTCATTACCTATGGCCACTGCACGCCTGGCATTGGCGTTGAACGGTCGACTAAGCTCTGGAAGGCATGCCAGCAGTTGCAGCCCGGCAGGTGTCCATTCGGCGTCATCGATCTAAGGCTCGCTCCAAACCCCTACGAAGCAAAGTATGGTCGAGCGTGGACGTCCAAGATCGCACGTGCACCTGGTCTTCGTGGTGTTGTATGCATCACCGAGCTCGTGGAACATATTGTGCATGCCTCAGCGGCCCTTATGGCCGACACTTTGCACGCTGAAGATTGGTACTTTTATCACGATGCCCTCAGCCTGATGACAGCCAAGGCTACAACGGAATGGATGAAACCCAAGGGCTACTATAAGCGCTGGCTCTTACCCGTAAATGGGCTCAATCAGGGCACAGCGTACGAAACAAAGCTCGTGGGAAATTCGCCGGAGATGATGCCGTGGGACTGCTCCCTAAACAAGGATGTTCTCGATGTATTCGATCGTCACCACGCCCTCACCAGTGTTTTAAGTACCGACGACCCAAGAAAGTTCTCGTCGGTTACGCCACGCCAGCTAGAGGACGGTTATATCCGACTCCTATCGGGTGGTGTACCTACAAGCAAGCGCATTGTCAGCGACATCGAGAAGTGCATGGGGTCAAACCTTGACGCCATAACTGCCGCAAAGGGGATCGTTGTTCAAGGCCTCGGAAATCGTAATAGAAATCGATACCGGCCCACGGGCAGTGGTCATGGCGGCCGCCGAGAAGCTGGACCAAATTTGTTTGAACCACCCTACACACACAGTGACGCCGCTGACGCTCGCGCTATGATGTACCAGGCTTGCATTAATCCTTGCTCGTAAATTGGCGTTGGGCTTCATCGTTTTACTTGCTGGGTCATCAGTAAACCTACACGAGTAATAGCCGTCGAATAACTGGCGGAGTGGATTGTACCATCATTTGACGCCTTTGTGAATGTCTTGTCAGATGCAAGCTCACAGTTCGCAATGCTTGCGCACAATCAAGTGTACCTAGGGTATTAGTTCCAATTCCACGGAGGCATATAGGTGGAGAATGTATAGTACCAATGGCTTCGATGACGATCACGGGCAACATCTCCTTCCTCCGACGACAGAAGGACATGAGCGGCGCCCGACAGGAGGGGAAGGACCAGAACGGCCTGAGTAACTGGGGGCTACAGTCAAACCCGATTGACGGCACTCCTGGTGACTACAGCCATCAACAACCTGCGGTGAAGGATATGAGTTCGTCTCTCAGATTTCGCCACATAGCCTCCTAGACTCTATACAGGCTATATCTTTTTATAGAGGTGTCGCTAAAAGGGGTTGTTTCCTCCTTTTCTTTGGAAAATCTCAATGTACATGTCGTTAAACCGGGGAATCCCAAGAACTGTCTCAAATTGTCTTACTTTTTTATATTTCGATTTTTTTTGCTGTAAAAAAATTAAGGATATTCTTTAACAAATTGCATTCTTTTCGTATTAAAAATTGCTTAGAATGTCTGGGAGTGTACAATCCACCAGCTCGACATTTCTAAAACTTTTGTCACACCTCACGGTATATTAAAAAAGAGAAAAATCGTGGCATTCCAGAACACCAACGAACGCACGAATCTGGGCAAAAATGGCGGAGTGTCATGTCGATTTGCTCAAATATACGGTACGAAAGGCTTGACAGGTTTTTCAGTTCAATCGGTTACTCGGTTATGTATCAAGTGCTGATATTAAACTCAATATTAAGAAAAGGCGACCTTGATATCCAGTAGGACGCAATCTTACATTTGCGTCTCGGACGAGTCGGATCTATCACGGGTGCTGGAGAGACGGCGCTGCGGACGGAGTCGGTAGCGTTGTTGAGCGATCTTGTGGTGGTCAATGGCGTCCTTGCCCATGTGGTGGTACTTGACAAGCTCCGACCGGTACATGCGCGAGTCATCCTACGCGAGTGCGATCACGCTCACATGAAAGTTATTCAGGGCAAAGATCAGCCGTTGCACCGGATCACACATCATCTCGGGTCAGCGGTATGTCGTATGAGATACCTTCCACAGAGAGCACAACAGGCTGAAGTAGTTTTCGACCACGACGCGGTCCGATGCCAGAGACCGGTTACGCCGCTCGTCCTCGTAGCCGAACTGACCGTGCATAGGCTTCTTCTTTGGACACACGACGCGCAGCTGGTGCGTCGCGCCAATATACCCTTTGTCGGCCAGCACCGCCCACGAGCGCAGATACTCGCCGCTCAATTCGCCATCGCCGGCGCCGTCGCCATTGCCACGGCGCAGCAGACGCTTGTGAACGTCGGTCCAGCTGTTGAGAATGGGCAGATCGTAGACCGAGCCAGGTGCAAAGTCGGATATGGAACTGCAAGTCCAGACGGAGCGACTGCGCACCCGATCATACGACCATATCGCTTGTGCTTGTTTGCAAAGCAGTGTTTTTGCTCAAATTACCTCCCGTTAGATCGGTAGCCCAGCTGGAACTTGACATCAATCGCATATATGGCCCAGCGGTATGTCGCGAAGCGAGCGGTGGCGTCGGCGAGATCGAGCATGGAGATAGGCGTGACAAGCGCGCCAAAGAGTACGGGCTTGATGGCCGCGATGGCCTTAAAGACGAGCTTCTCAAGCGTCGGCGCTCGGATGCCAAAGTGGACGTCATGTTTGTCCCAGCCTGCGTAGTGAAATAAGACTGTGAGCGTGACGAAAACAGCATCGCGTGGCGTCGTCTCGGAGCGAGGCCTCTGCCGCTGGAAAAGGCGGTAGTCATAGCCTCCTCGACCATGCCCCAGATGACGTCCAACTTTGAGTCTTGAGGGACGCTGGTCCAGTGCTGATCTCGAACGCGTGCTGCAGCGGTGCGGGCTCATCCTGGTCATTATCTTCGTCGCGGTCGACGAGGGCGCCTAAATCGTTGGCGCATGAGGAAGACTTCGTTGTTGACGGCACGAGCCTCCAGGTTACGAACGACACGTTTGGGGGTAACACGCTTCATGGTATATTAGTTTATGAGCACGAGAAGTTCGTACTCGAGGCAGGACGGATCTGGTATCTAAGTATTTGTGCTGGCGTCGCCATGATATGTTATCAGATATCCGTACATCTACCGTAATACGACCGTATTGTTTTGATTCGACCTCTGTTCAATATATACATGCTATCACTTGAGAGATTGATAATAGTGCTGGTCATATAGTATCTTGGGGGTGAACCAGTATTTTCGATGCAACCTGAGTCTCAATGCTATCCGTTGATTAATTTCCAAGAAAGCACATGGCTGACTAGGCAACTGAGTATTACTACTAAAACCTGGTCGTAATTGATGATATTGATCTTTATTGCATGCGGTGTATTAATGCGAAATGCGCTGTCTTGACAGACACGCAACCTTTCCGATTGTGTAAGACGTTTATCACATAGTGCTGATCTCCCAACGGGTTTAGAAGTCACTAATCTAAAGCTCTAATGCACGCGAATTATCATTGGCCAAATGCACACCGCATTTTATTGAACATGCAATTTTTGATTTCCCTACCATCGATCGACGTCCTGCAAGTCCTGCAGCGTGTACCTGAGCTTGTCGCCAAGGTGCCTAATACCATGCAAGTCGCCAAGTTCCAATCCATCACAGCTACAGGTACGAGCTGAACTATTCGTGTCTATGTGTAGAACTATTTCTGCTCCTTCCATCTACCCACTTATGCTTCAACTACAGCAAGCCAAGGTACGTATTGGGACTTTCCTTAGTTTTAGCACACCTTATTCGTACTATTTTCGATCGTACTTGAAAATGCTGAGGTGGGGTGTGCCGTGGTGTTGGCGTTGTTTCCGGGTACCGTTGGAGTTGGGAACGGCAGGGCAAACACATCACTTAATGCGAGTCTGGCATGCACAAGGAGGTTGCATCGAACAATACTACAGCCTAGTGACAAGGAAATTGTATACTATACGAAACATTTGTAAAAAATAGGTGTGACAAACTTCGGTCTGTCTGATATATGGGGATTATGAATCCCTCGGCGAAGTTCGAAGAGTGACATGATTTGTCGAAAGTATTCAGCCTTTCAATCTGTTGGTTGTCACAATCTGTTGTAGTCACTAGAGAGCTTGATAATTGTGACAAACAGAATAAAAAACAAGTTCTCGGGGTACTGACTGTAATTGTTTCATTTCAACAATGAGAGACCCCGAGACAAGTGTGGCCTCCACAGGTAGTGCTAAAGCACCCCGTGCCTAACCCGTCCGCGGGGCAAACCGCTTTTACAGGGGTTGGCGTATTGTATGTGCGTTAAGCATGGAACCATTAGAGGGTTTCATTAATCGTTTTGGTTTAATTTTTAATGAAACTACGAGCCCGGCCTGTATAACAAAGATCGCCGACATCTCGTCCGGAGCGTATCACGTAGGTTTTCGAGTCGGTGATCGCATCATCCGCGTGGCATACGACTGGACAAACGATGGCGGCCAAAAGGCGGAGCGTTTCGAGGGTGAACTCAACGTGGAAGAGCGCCTTCGTGATACGCCGCATCGCGTAGTTCTGGTCCTCGTCGAGACTTCCCGCGACAGTAACATGCTCGAGACCAAGAGGTTTTTCAAGAACCGGAAGAAGATCCTCGCGAACGCCACGGCATCGCGCCCCGTCCTAAAGCCGGGCATGAACCTTGACGAGTTCAACACTTTGCTTGAAGACTGGATCGTTTTTCAACTTTCAACTGGGACTTCCAGCACCCGTGCAAGACAGCGGTATGACATTATCTGCTGAACCGCAAGCAGCTCAATTCAAGATCGTATCAAGGCTGCATACAAGGCAGCGCGTGCGAACACGGAGGTGGCAAGCGTGGCTGCTGCTGTCGTTACGAAAAAGTCTACCAAGCGCTCGAACGCGGACTCGGACCCACAAGATTTTTCGCAAGTCACCAAGATTGCCAGCATGAGTGCACGCACTCTTCGCAACCGTAAGAAGTATTGATATTGCGATAATACACATTCCCGTTTGAACACTCGCCATAATTGTTGCCACCTTAACTAATTAACTAGTTTAGCCATAGTTGTCGGGCACTTACACCGGATTCGGCATGGATGCATATCATTCATACCGACCCCGGTATGGATGCTGTGCACTTTAGCCAGTCCTAGAATGGTATGTACCAGCATAATTGTATTGACTGACGCTGAATTTGAAACATATATAGCTATTTATCAGGTTCAGAAAGGCCATTACAATTGAATTCTCTAGATAGCAATCAATGAACGATTTCGAGTAAGACACTGCCAACGCCGACACGACAATGGCACACGCTAGCCCCCACTACAGTTCAAGGATATGAAGCTAAGATTAAAACGTTTGCAAAATTCTGCATCGGATATGATCGCCCTGATCCTCGCATTCAACGCTTCCCTGACCTTCCGTTTTACCTTCGTGTGTTCATGGAGCGTCTAACCCACTCCCCTGAAAAATCGGCAAGCTCAGCTGAGAAGGTCCGAGCTGCCCTCGAAAATCTCTACAGGAAAGCGTCGTTGCCGGCGAACATGGCAACGACACGTGGGTCGTTAAGATGGATGTCAACAAGTCTACGGTAACCCTGGTTGCTCCCCAGAAGTTTGCAAGAAGATGGCCGGCCTCAAGAAGAAGAAAGACGAATGCAATGCCACGCAAGCTCGCCGATCTCCCTCGCGAAACTGAAGCAACTGCACAACTTTCTCGATAGCGACATTTCTAACGCCAATGTCAGCCGCGATGCAGCCATGTGGTTCAAGGCCGTTTCAGCCACAGCGTTTATGCTGATAGCATGCATCGATGACGTCTTCAATATCCTTGTTGGTAGTGTTTCATGGTCCGGGTTCCATGAAGATCACGCCCACAGCTCCATCATGACTGAGAAGGGCAAGACTAAAACTGCTGAGGAACGAGTATACCATATCTACGACTTGGACGACATCGAGCGTGTCATCGATGTTATGTACCACGTCGTGGGTTGGCAGGCTCTCGTAAAGAACACCTACGGCTATAAGTTTCCCAACAACGCTCTCGTCTTTCCCCACCTCAAGGGTCTTTCGCGCAAGAGCTTTCAAAAGCTGGGTGCCACAATGGGTGCTGCAACTTTGAACCCAAGTTTGAAGGCTGTGTCAATCAGTTTCGGTCGTAAGATGTCTGATGACACGTTCATCGCCCTTATCAACTCGCTCGTTCAAGAAACGTTCGCCTCCGATATCCGCCTTAACTCGTATCAGCGCAGCGTATGACAATCCATGTGGTTTACAGCTCACACGTTTCGTCGCGCTGGTGCACACTACCGGTTTATGTACGTTCGCGATTAGCCTCGCTGGTCACTACGAAAGCTGAAGTTGTAGGCTGGCTGGGCCCAAGGAGAAGCTTCGGGTACGTTGATCAGGTACCTCCTAGATAATGTCGCTGCTATCGAGTCTGCTACGGTTGGTCATGCACTGCACCCATCTAAATGCCATCGCCCAATCTGTCCTTCGGCTCAAGAAAGTCAATGCACGTTCAAGCTGTCAAATGGAATCGAGAAGGGATCCTCACAGACAGCTGCACATCTTGACAGCGTCATCACACAGCTTGAGTCACTTGTTCATGTGTTTCTTCCTTCCCATTCCATGCCGGTCCCGGCCTCGATGCCGGTTTCGTATTCGCTCCCTCAGTCCACTACGAACGCAGCTTCATCTATTTCATCAATGCCCGACCTAACGCGCCTGCAACTCCACTCTCACAAGTGCTGCATTGTATCGAACAGCCCGTCCGGGTGGCGTCAGGCGGCAAAGAATTTGATAGAAGCAAACCCCTCCAACGGCCTAAACCTTCCTGTGTCTCAGTGGACCCGACAAGAACAACAAGTCTTCAGTGCAGGCTACCTATCGGAGATGAAGAAGCTTAGGGACTGAGGTACTGGAGTTCAAGGAGGCATATCCAGCATTGACAACGGAAGAAATTATCGATATCATGGAATGACGCTACTGCCCTGACAAACCCACAATCAAAAAAATGTGCGCTGAGGTTACCAAGCTCAAAAATACTGCTGGATACGACGCGGATAGTAGATTTTCTGTATAATTGGCTCTAAAGTATTACGCTTTATTGTACAATACATCGCACAATACATAGTTTAAAATCACAGCAACTATACTTTATCGATAAGAATATCATCCACGTAGATCACGGCATGAATGGTGTCAGCACGCATACCGGTCTCGGTATAAATAATAGCTGCTAGCATGCCGACACCATAAAGAATGCTACTATCTACTGGGCTCACCGTCATTAGCAACCTGTAGTTATGGCTGCGAGAGACGATTTTTGCAATCATGTCTTTTTATTTTTTTTAAAGAATAGTCCCATTTTTCGGCAAGCAGAAGACGTCAGGGTGATGCCAACATTTCCTTCTGTGATCTTGGGTAGAGTAACTAGTGTATGCTTATCAATTGCTTTACATCTACCATTTCCTATCATTAGAAACACGAAAGTTAGGTCGTGCGGCGCCTTGTCCTAGGAGCGATGCTTGTAGAACTGCTTGCTACGTGAGATATGGTGCAAGTGGTGTACACCTCGAGCACCGCAGCGTTAAACGACGTGCCGTAGATGCACGCGTGCTGCGCACCGCGCAGTACGCGCAGCGGTTCGTCCGGAGCCTGGGCAACGGTGGCCCATGGGCCTTCAGCTGTTTCGCGGCCCTGGCATGTAAGGCAAATAATTCCAATATCGATAGGTATATCGCCGCTGGGGCTTGCGTATTAACATGATAACACATGAATGGTTTACTTGGAGTAGTTGAAACATGAATAGATGCTTAGACATATCTGGAAAGTCATCGTGTTTGCTGGTCATGCCAAGGTCGCTGCCTTGGCATGACAAGCAGCAGGCCTTGGCGCTTGAAAAATCCCTCATAATAATCCTCAGGATATCTCTTTTTTGGCAAAAGTGCCCTAGCTTTTCCGATTTTTATACCTTCCCCCAGCCGGTCGGCAAATGTCCAAGTCGGCCAAGTATACAAATCTCACATATAATCACCCATTTGAGAAGCCGTTGGTCCCGGCAAAGTAAAGACGTAACTCTAACCCTAGTGAAGCTTCGAGTATGAATAGATGTGAAGGCAAAAGTATTCGAATAACAAGTACTGATATGACATCCCCTCAAGCTTTTGAAAAATATCGAATTTAGTAGTTCACTCGTTCGAAGAAAGTAGGTCCTAGACTTTTGCATTTGACTTGATTTGCCCAGGAGTGCAGCAACTTGCAATAAGGTTAAACATCATTACACTAGGGTTAAGTTTTCTTCGAAAATTCCGCGGCTTTAGCCCTTGGAATTTGTTGACCGACCTCCCAGGCGCAGGTGCACTTGACGTGCATGGAGTGAACATGAAGTCTTTATTTAACCCTTATATAACGACTCTGTCAAGGATCACCTGGTTACAAGGCAAGTCCTAATTGCAAAACACCTAGCTAGCATCGCCTACCTCTAATTGGCTCTCGCCCATTTCGTCATATATGTGTTTTTTCGAGAGTGCGGTCATCTCATGTCACATCCACGAGGCTGAGCGACTACATGTTCTCATTGTCGAGTTGATCATAGTATGAAAAATGGGTCAACTGAAAACTTTCAAGTAAACAAACGAAAATCGAAAATAAGACGATATAAGTACGATTAGTACAAATACATTGAAGTTGATGGCAGCTGTCGTACCGGTCTTCCCGTGGCCGCCGTAGGACGTAATTAGGGGATAAACCAACTGAATAACGATGTGTTTAACCTATTGATTACTGCCCACTGAGCCTGTCTGAAGTGAATGGGGCGTTTTGCTTGCTGGCTCGGCCGGAATGCACGGTGTTACCGTGGGCTTGAATGGTGTACTCGTGCGGCGACATGGCCGGATACTGGTCCCTACGCATTCGCGGTCAGCACTGCTCAGGGCGAGCATGCCGGCCTTGCTGCTTGTCTTCGCGAACAGTGGTGCTGCTATGGATGCGAATCCAGGCGTGAACTGGCAATATAGAAGCTAGCGCGTCCAAGGAACTCGCGAAGCTTGTCAACCGTGTCGAGACGGGGCGTTTTCACGACCTCGTGGATGAGACTTCCTTTGGTGATCACGGCCCTGTTCCCGTGGAGCGTTTGCCCGAGGTCTTCAAGCGTTTGGGGTGGATGATGACATCGCCGGTAGACTTCGAAAATTCGCTGTCGAGGCCACGAAAGATGTCAGTCATGTACAACTGCATCGCACCAGCGGAGTTGACGCCTCCCATCATCATGCCCAAGAATGTGGCTGCTCGGCCCCAGTATCGTTTCGTTGCGCATCACGGTCAGCGATACCCCGTGGGTTGGGGGGCGAAATCGAAGCCCATGATCGCTTTATAGCCAAGTTCAGGGCCCACCACGGGGGTACAGCACCGCAGTGTTCCCGAACTCGATTGACACTGTGCAGACCCCAATGTCGCCGATGTGATTCCCCTGGTGGCCCTGAGGTCGGTCCGTGGAAGCCGCAATCACCACGCGAGGAGGGGTGGGCCCGGTTTGAACAGAAGCGACGCACGTGGCCGTGCCTAAAGCGCACGTAGCACTGGACCTAGGGTGAGGCCAATGGGGCATGCACAAGTACCGGCACACGACGAGGGTTCCGCGCCGCTTGCTACATGGGCTGAACGTACTGGATGGCGTTGATTCGGGCCGAGACCTAGTCGTCGCCCGTTGCATCGTCGCCTATCGCATTGATGCTAGTGAGGCTTTGCGGTGTTCCCGGTCCCAACAGGCCAGTCGCGAGGCGGCTGGCCGTCTTGGTGTGCTGGCGCTCGAATTCCGCCCATGAAACCAAGTCGGCATGCGGCAGCACGGCGATGACGAAGGCTGGGTCGCGTATACCATCGATAGCCTTGTCGATCAGCAGGCGCTCCTGATCCTCACGACCTGCCACACGCGCAAAAGCCGTGACCCAGGTTACGTAGTCGTCGACACGCTCGAATCCGGTCTTGTCTTTGAAGCCCGGCGTGATGCAGTCGAACAAGCGGCTGCGAGTTACACCGTTGCCCACGAAGCGGTCTCAGAAAAGCTCCACCAGGTTGGACCACTGCCCGTGGGTGAGCTCGGTTATCTTCCACCTCTCGCGGGCCAAGATGTTGTTGAAGTAGCTGGTCTCTGGGCTTCCATTGAGTCGAGTAGGAACAAGCCGCAGTGGCCGGGCTCGCCGCCGAGCGCGTCTGCACGTGACTACTCACTCCGAATGTGAATCACGGCCAGCGGCACCACGGTTCTTGAATCGCGGTATGCGCTCGTACCGGATCGGAGCGATCTAATTGGCGGGGTAGTGAGGGGTTCCGTGCTGTTGATTCATGCGTGGTTCTGTCGTCCCGGCGAGCCCATAGCTGCATGCGTTCGTGGTCGCGGCTGGTTCCGCCCTGCCAACGCGATCTGCAGTAGAGAATCCTGCAGCGCCGGTATGTTGGCCTGGATGAGCTTGTGGTCTTTGCGCATCTCAACCAGTACGCCGCGGACCATTGCCAGCGTCTCACACACGGCAGTCGCTGCGGGGCTGTCCAAGTATTCCGGCCCGGCTCGCTCGATCCTAGTAGCTGGGCGGCTAGCTGGGCGGCTCGTCGGCGGCGGTGTCGTGCGTGTGGTGTCAGTAGTAGGTGAATACGGGGCTTCTTACTCTTCTTGACTGGGTAATCGCAGTAGCGGGTGGCGTATGCTATCGTTGCTCTCATCACGAGCTGCGGGTCATCTTGGTACGCCCTTCATCGGTGTTGCGGCCAGGGCTAAGGATTTCAGCGTACTCGTGATAGAAACCAGGCCTTGGGTCGGACTGGCTTCCGCGTAGCCTGGGCTCGATCGCCTAGCAGAACTTCACGGCAGGTCCAAGGGTGGTCTACCAGTCACATCCAGGAAAAATTTTGCAGGACCTCGAAGCTAGGTACGTAGGCCTCGGGATCGTGCTTGGTGCGCATCATGGCGCTGGGGCCATCCCGCAGTGCAAGGAGCCGGGAACTCAGTGTCACCTTCAGGAACAGTTTTGCCGGTGATAGCCTCACGCCACGCCTGTCCCGCAATGGTCCAGAGAGCCAGGGGTACGCAAGCAAATGAAGTGCGCGGTACATTGCCAGCCCAGAGGCTGCTAACCCAAACTACGCCATGAGGCCATAATTCGTTCGCATTGGTGTTTATTTTTGTCCAATCATTGCTCATTTTTGCGTTTTCAACCAATCAGACTAAAGACGTAAAAAACCTGTGAAATTAAATGTCCCTACAATTTCGGAACTGAGTAGTATAGTTTACGTGGACCACTCGTGCGCTAGCTTGTGTGACAAAAAACACCTTGAACGTCGATTGAACCGATCTGTCCAATGACAGCTGCTCCGAGGCACTTGGATTCACCGCGGTGACACAGCAGCGTGCAAGGAAGCAAATAAACACACTTGCGCAGAGCAGCTGTGCTGACAGTGCATATGAATGGTATTTCCTGATTTTATTGGACAACAAGGGACAAAGCTTCCTATTATATTCATCATCAAGGGCAATTATGATAGTTGAATTGGGGGCGCTGAGTTAGCTTCGTATCCCCCGGGTATCTGTATTGCATCCAACCCAAGGCATGAATGGACCGCCGTCGTTGGTTTCTGTACTTGGTTGGCATGCTGGGGTTCGAATAACTTGAAACGGTCATTGTACAAACAGTATTTACGTTTATTTACTTCTTGTGAGAGTGGGCTCGACGCTATTCTTGCCTGAGCGAATTTTAATTTCCTGCAATTTTGTAAGACGGAGAAGCCGAGGTCGCGAAGCCCTGCGGGGCAACTCATGCTTTTGCGATCGCCTTGCGGGACGGCTTGAAACTTGATTCTGATAACCGCATCTGGATCAACTTGCGGCTGGTCTTCGTAGCGTGAGAAGACAACGCTGCCTTGCTGGCTAAACGAGCTTGGTCTTTGGACCAGATCCTGCGAATGCCTTTTTGGTTAACATCACGCTCCTCGGCCCTGTGCTTGACCGCCCCGTAGAGCAGCTTGCCGTCAACCGCGACTACTACGAGGCCGCTGAAGAAAACGAATATGTCTTCAGGTCGTCCGCGACTCGGTGAAGACATTGCGACTGTTCATGTACAGAGTATATTCAAGAATAATTTTAATTAGCGCTGATGTCGGTTTTGTGAAAACGCTTTTCACTCATCTTTCGGTGACTTGTTAATCGGCGGTTGACAAAATGTAAAGTACTTCAAAAATGCTTTTACTATATAAGAAACATTATTTCCTTATATGTAGGAGTAGTCGGTTTGCCCGAGTGGTCTAAGGGGTCACGTTCAGGTCGTGATGTATTCGTACGCGTGGGTTCAAATCCCACAGCCGACAATTTTTACAATTTATTGCAGTAAGGTGATCAATGAGTTATACTGTAATATATCAACTTATCTTAAGAACAATTTTATGTCTCAGATGAGGCCACTCAAAACAAAAGGGGACTCTTCAACAAAAATGCTGATTTGAGTTAAAAAGTTATCAAACACAATGCGGTGAATTGACTGGTGCAGTTCTAAAAGCTTATCGTCTTTTGTTTGTGCTCTATTTTGGTTTTAGTTATAGTCAGGATCAAGCAACTTCAACTCGACAAGCCAGTCAAGTTGTATCATTACAAGACCTGCTTAATATGATTTCTTATATATAATGACAGTTTATCCATTCAAAAAGTTTCTTTTGAGAATTCCTGTCGTAGCTAGTGTGGTAATTAAAGAAACGGCGATATGGCCTCTAAGCCCGTGCTAGAGCCAAATGGTGCATTATTGACAAGCTGTGAGTGTTTGTACTGTAGATAGCGTTGACGACCAAGGTTCCTACAGTTGGTCATGTGGTATGCATTATGTTACTAGATTTGCACCAAGAGAGAAACTATATATAAATTAGTTTCTCATATGGAAATTTCTATAGAGACTCCTAAAGTTGACATTGTTGGTTTACACAACCTCGGCACGAACCCTGATGGCGACATTTTGATCAATTGCCGACGAATCTATAAGAAACATTCAAAGCAAATATATTGCCCACAACCTAATACAATAAGCGAAACAACAAAACAGTTAGCAATCCTGGTATGTTTATAATGCCTAAACTGAGCAATTAAATAAGTCATCGAGTAACTTAAACAATGTGGAGTCAGTTTTTATCTGTCAGACTAGTGGCCGCAAACTTTACTCATAATAAGCCTACTAGTACGCGTTTGCAGGGTTAATGAAAGGCAACGTGACGCGATTTTTTACTTCCGGTGCTATTGGAGACTTCTCTTGTGGCAAAGCGCGAGCTTGGTAGCGAAATTTAAATTACTCTTACGTGTTTTGAAACCAACTACTTGGACCGCAGTTTGCTCGTCGATGTAGCTTTTCAGCATTGATGCAACTTGAAGCCCATTTCCAATCACCCCCGCTGTTGAGATGTTTACGTTGATGACATTTCCTCTTAATAACAAACATGCAACTCTGTATAGACCTAGAAAGTAGGCATTCGAGGGAGTAGACGGGGTGTGGGGCAACGCTATGTTTTGGGAAAGTCAAACGACAAAGTAGCGTGCGTTTTCACCGCTTGAGCTATCTGGAGCAAGTTGCATTTTTGTAATTATTCTCATTGCGTTAGTGGTGTCGATGATCTGCTCATATATTTCAAACTCCAGATACGTACCGTTAAATAGACTTACATCATGTAAATAAACGTTGCACCTGTCGCAAACGTTGAAATGAGGCTCGCGTTATGCATAAGCTATCCAGGAATTTATTTTCTCTCCCCTACAACCCTTCGCGTCGTGTGATTAAGGGATTAACGACTTGAAATTTTCTCGTGCCGCATAATATTTAATTTAGACTTATAATGAAATTTTCATTTTTTCTCGCTGATGTTTTATTAATATTCAGTAAGTGCCGTAGCTTTATGCTCTATCAGCACGTCGTCTGTTTTTCTGCTTTTGCAAGACTTGTGTCCCTTTCCCCGCCTTTTTCAGCAATATTGGTAAGAGTTATCAACGCGTGTCTTGCGACTGGATTATAGTGCAGCATACTCGTTATTTCTTTGTGCGGAGATGTGTAGGTGCGATGATCGGTCTCATACTATTTTATCTTTAAAGGCGCGTACATAAAGTAGCTTCCAGGAAGTAGCAAGAACGAAGAGTGTGATATTTATCTCGGTCTTCACTAGGCGAGCGGTTGAAGTAGCGTCCCACGTTAGGTACGTTCGGCACTGCTCGCCTAATGGCACCCAGTGGATGTGCAGTACACGGCCGCAGTGTGGAGGCGCACCACTTGGCGCGGGATATCTGCAGCAACTGTGAATGTACGCGAAACAAAAAGTGTCCCAGAAAGCTAGTCGCGCCCATGACGATAAATATTGTTCACGGAATATATCGAAAAATTACTTGTTTTCGAACATCGCGTTCACATTTGAGGCCATTTTGGGGGCGGCGGTTGTACCCAGTACGCACATCTCATTGACAATTTTGTGTTTGCCGGCTGCAAATACCTTGACAAAATGGACCCAACATCAGTTCGGGCAGTGTCAAATGTGAACCAGCAATTTGGCATTAAATTTTAGCAAATGGAACTCAAATGGATGACCAAGTTGTCGTCGTAGAATTCTAAACGCGAGAGGCTCGTGTAACCATTATAGTTTGTCACCTCGGCGTCACCAGCGAAGACTTTCGATTGGCATGCATCGGTAGCTTAGTAAACTTAAATACTTCAAGTCCTTAAATATCAATGTCTATGGATGCCTTAGTTCCTACGAAACCTTTACCGCACAATCAACACTTATATGTGTACAACTTCCCCCTTAGCCCGGCCAACAGTTGTTCATCAGACGGTGTTGTCGAGTTGTGTGCAGAAATGCACCCATACTTCGTCCGAGCGCGAACACTTGGCTTGATGCAGCTCTCACGACCCGTGCCATGGAGTGCGTTTCATGTGATGACGGTCAGGATGCCATTTGCCAAGGCATTGCTACGTGGGTTTGAAACCTAAATAATTGATATCCATCGTG
>JNBR01001472.1:0-43039 GCA_002081595.1 Achlya hypogyna | reverse complement strand
GGCTATGGTAGGAACGTGTGGACGGGTCATGCCGCAAGATGTGAGGTCAGCGTTTCGTTCGGACCCGAGGATTCGGGGGCACGCGGCACTACCACAAAACTCAGTAATATTGTCCCTTGGCGCAGGACGATGCTGCGAGGGGTCGAATATTGGTATGTTCATGCCTCCGCATTGATCTGCCCCTGTTTGTGCCTCGAACCCAACTTCATTCGTTGCTCCGCTCACGCGTTGAGCACGCTTGATTATTTTCCATGCATTATAGCTACACTTGCTGGAATGAATTCTAAGGTCCATCTTCTTAGATAAGCATCCATGTCTACATCCAACAAGGGAAAGCGCAAAGCGAAAGCAGCACCACCAAGTACTGAAACTAAGAAAAGCAAAAAAACATCATGCGGCATCAAGACGTAGTTGTCGAGGCCCCACCGACCCGCCCGAAGGCAAAGTGTGTCCCTTCGGAAGAGCAGAAGAAGCGGAATCGCGAACAGGCTGCTCTACGCCGCGCTCAAGAAAATTCCGAAGCCCGAGAAGCTCACCTCAAAGCCAATCGTGAAGCAACTGTGGCAGCGCGACCTCGCGAAACTCCTGAAGCACGTGAAGCTCGCCTTCGTGTCAATCGAGAGGCAACGGCCCGTGCGCGAGCATCAGAAGACTCCGAAGCGCGGAAGGCTCGCCATCAAACGAAACGCGAGACAACTGCCCGTGCCCGAGCATTAGAAAGCGCTGAAGCGCGGGAGGGGCGCCTTACGTCTGATCGCTCTGTGACGGCAACTGCCCGTGCAGTGGAAAGTGCTGAACGTCGCGAAACTCGCCTTCGAGCTAGGCGAGCTAAGCGAGAGTCTACGGCCGGTGCCAGGTCAATGGAAAGCACCGAACAACGCGAGGCTCGACGCAATACGGCCCGTGAGGCGACCGCAGCTAAACGATATCGCCAAGCGTCCGAGGTCCGCGACAGCAAACGGCGCTCCATCCGTGTAGCTGCGGCTACAGCACTTGCTGCCGCTCCATTGCCCCAAGCCTCTACAACCTTGGGTACACATCTCTTCTGTTCACCAATTCTTAGCCTTATTCGCAGGCACGGACCCAACTCGACGCGACCCCCGAACGGATGCCTATACTTCTGTTCTGGAAGCCATAGTGTACGTTTTACAAACAGGAGCTCCTCTTATAATACCCTCAGGCCAAATGCGCTTGGAGGTCAAGCTCTGCATTCCAACAGAACTTCCATGCCTTCGGACGAGGAAAAGACGAAGGATGCTGTCGAAGACGTACGTCCGGTCCTTGCTGCAGTCCCCTGGATGAAGAAGAAACCAAGGAGGGCGACGGCGAGATGATGCATGACAATCTGCCCCAGGAACTGCGCCATGCTCTTCTGGCCTTCAAATAACAGCGCTCGGAGGAGATCGCGTTGCAGCAGCAAGCTTAAATGCTACCATCGGTCCAAGCCCCCACATTGCCACCAGCGCAGCCCCAGGAGTCCACCGTTGAAGCTGCAACTACGGCAGTAGTAGCAGAGGCCGACTTCCATCAAGGCGACATTCCAGAGGAACAACCGGTTCCCAACGAGCCACTAGCAACTGTACAGGCTGCGATAATCCCCTGGGCACCAGCACGCACAGCGCGGCGGTCAAGAACCCTTAACTGGGCACGAATCGCGATCGATGACGTCCACGAGCCGGATTTTTCTTAGCACATGCTGCAGCTGCTCAGCCACACTTGCGAATACTGTGACATTTTCTCGTCAATTTCTCAGGATGTTGGTGTGTGTCGCCTCATGCCGCCCGAAGTACACCGCATCAACACAGCGTGCTGCAGGAACGGCAAAGTTGGTGTGCAGCACGATTGCATTGCGACACGAGCGCCAGCGGCCAGTCGCCGCAACATGACACCTTGCTGCAAAAATGGCCGCGTCGGGGTCAACCACCCACGGTGGCCGAAAGGCAACCCCGTGGACGAGAACGGCGTCGCCGGTGGCCTAATGGCAACCCGTTCGATCGGTACAGAGAGCACCTACGACACAATTTGTTCGTACAGGAGCTGCGCCGCTACAACGCTGCCTTCCAGTTCACGTCAGTGGAGTACCAACAAGCGCCTTCGCCAAACACAGGTTCGATGGCGTTTGCCATTCAAGGCCAGGTGAACTACTGCTTTGGACGACTGCAACCGACGACACGTCCGGACGGCACTGCTCGACCACCTCGATGTGCACAGATCTACGTCCATGGCGACGAGACTGAGCAGTTGCGCATTCGACACGACCTCACGCGCAATAGATGCAGACCCAGCCGCAATAGACCGAGCTACAGACCTAGCGGCACAGGCAACAACAGTGGCAACAATGGCGCGCCAGAAGGCCTCGACCTCGGTGTGCTGCAGGAGCACTGGAAGGCACGTCAACACCAGGGCAACTGGGCAATCGGGCGAATTTACGCGGTGTCTCCTGCCCAAGCCGAGCGTTTCTACTTTCGAATGCTGTTCTGCCATCGCAGTCATTTCAAGACCACCGCACGGTTGACGGCGTCATCTACGATCGGTACAAGCTTGCGTGCCAGGCTCTGGGCCTCCTCGAATCTGACGACAAGTGGCTCCGCTGCATGACAGACGCCGCAATGAGCCAGATGCCAAGAGGTCACGGAGCTGACCTCTTCGTCGTGCTTTTGGTCTTTGCCAACCCGTCGGATCCAGCAGCACTATGGGCCGAGCACGCGGCGCACATGTGCGAGGACTACCAGCGCGCTTTAAGACCAGACGATGAACCCAACTTGGCCATCGCCAGAGCCCTGCGCGACATCGACCATCTCCTTCGGATGCATGGCTACGAGTGGTCCCTTGCGAGGTACCCAGAATTGCCTCAACTCGAATACTCTGCAGCGTTGCTTCAGCAAGCGCAGCCCGAGTGTCCTCGCAACCGCTTGCTTGCCAACGAGGCGTCGTACGACCAGGAAGAGGTGATCACCACTATGGAAGGCCTTGCGACAGCGAACGAAGTGCAGCGCGCGATCTTTGATGCTGTCACGGCCGAGATTGCCTTGCCACAAGATAGGCGCCAGGGCTGCTACTTTCTGTGCGGCGAGGGTGGTGCTGGTTAGAGTGACATCTCCAACTTGCTTCTCGCCCACGTGCGTTTAAGTAGCCGCGTCGCTATTGCGGTAGCCTCCACCGGCTTGGCATCCCTTTCTCTTCGTGGCGGGACAGCAGCCCACGCGCGCTTCAAGATCCCGCTCCGTGTGGACGAGAACTCTATCTGCAGCATCAAGAAGCAAGATCGGCTTGGCGAGCTGCTTCGAGCGCCCGATCTGTTCATCTGGGACGAGTGCTCCATGATTCACAAGCACGCCATCGAGGCCGTCGATCGGCTGTTCCGCGATCTCTGCGACGATCTGCGTCCGTTTGGCGGCAAGACGTTCCTGTTCTCGGGCGACTTCAAGCAAACTCTACCGGTCATTCCACGAGTATCAAGAGAAGAATTGGTCGACTCTTGCATGAAGCGCAGCACCCTGTGGCACCACATCACGTCGTTTCACTTGACGAGGAACATGCGGGTCATCAACGACGTCCCGTTTGCGAACATGATGAGGACCATCGGCAACTGCACCTATGGGCGAGACTCTATCATCCTCCGGACTAACAATGCCAGACGCTTCCACGTGTTGGTCTGTACCTGCCCAAGCCCGTGTTTTCGCATGGGCAACTGTACGTCGCCATGTATCGCGTGCAAGCGCGCGCCGGTTGTGAGGTCCTTCCTGCGCATATCGCATAATGAGACTGATACTGGGCGCGGCAATCGAGTTGGAGAGGTTGTGACCATTCAATACCTACGACTATTTATGTTTAACAATTAATGATGATATACAAACTTTAACTTAGACATTGCTACGATAATAAATTTTGCGACTGGGAAGACGCGCACCTTTTTTAAGCGGAAAATGGCTGGTCTGCCTTTCTGGGACATCGTGGCAAGCTGCACTAGCGTGTAGATCGAATTCAGGGCATTTGATTGGTGGCTCAGTCACCAATCAACTCTCAAAATTGGATTTTTCACACGCATGCCAAGTCCAAACGGGACAGAATTGTGGGACGGAGTAGTATCGCTTTCGCCAATGATAATGTTATAGTAGCTGTAGTAGCGATGTAGTTCGGCGAGGCGTGGTTGCCAACTTGAGAAGATTGGTCTATGTCGCCCGTCGGCATGTCGTCGAAGCGGGGTAGGAATTGAGCTACTGCACTCAAGTCGACGTCATTTACATGACCAGTTGAAGGCACAAAGGTACTGGACGACGACACACATAATTGGCGAAATTTGCAAAATGGAGACCTTTATTTTGCATGTAAATGCCTTAGCGATAAAATAAATGAACAAGCTAGAAAATACGCAGGTGGTTGAAAGAAATACATTGAAATCTCGAAGTCTAGAAATGCTTTTTATGGCGACTTGGGTGCAGATATCATTCCGCATTTTAGCGAGAGATCACTGTCATTTTCCCGAAAGCACCCGGTTTTGTCACCAACTTCCCAGTTTTGCCCAACATATCCAGAAAGCACCCAGTTTTGACATTTTCACTACTTTTGACATCAGAATCAATTCAGCATTCTGCAAGGGGCACATCAACTGCTGAAAGCCAAACTGAAATCAGCGCAATATATACGTGCACGACAAGTTCCGGGCTACATTTTTTATTCCACAATATAACTAGTGTTTGAACGTGAAAAACATTTCCGAAAGGACGCGTATTGTAGCCCTACGTTCGAACTTCACTTTGGCACTTGAATTAGCCCAATCGCGTTCGCGCTGGCCATTTGCCGCCACTTTTACGGCTGCCAGACCAGAAAATCCTCTTAATTCCATGAACAAGCTCGCGCATGCAAAGTTCACATGGTGTCACTCTGGCACGCTCTTTACAAAAACTAACATAAGCCAATTGCATAGTGGTAACAAGAACTTCAGGTTCACGAACACAAGAACGTGCACCTACTTCAACCTGTGTGCATTTTTGGCGTGAAGCAACTCGGGATATTGAGTCACACCAACATCACTCATTTTACAAATAGCCATGGACCAAGACAAGCGCAATCGCATTTCTCGTGCACTCGAAGATATGAACAATAACAAGATCAGTTTACGCAAGGCTCTGCGGAAGTACACCTTATCTTGAAGCTTCTTGAGCCGTCGAGTCACAGGCGAGGTAGAACCCTTCGCGCGCACGGCACCTGTGCTTAAGCCCGGCGAGGTACAGGGCGTCATCGAAGCTATCCACGTTCGAACAAACCACGGCCAGTGCTTCAGCCAAGGGGAGCTACAGTCGTACATCCGAACGAGCATCGAGAACATCAAGTACAATCGTGAAGTGCCGTCGAACTACCTGTGTAACCGCACGGGTCAACGCCTCTTAAAAAACCACTCGGCCGAAATATCAACACGTCAGTCCCAAGGCATGAATGCAGCCCGCGCCGCCAGTAGCTCGATCGACGTGGTCAAGAGCCACTACAACGAGCTCAAAGTCCTCTTCGAGCAGCACCAGTTCACCGCGGACCAAATTTGCCATCTCGACGAAGCTAAAATGCGCCGTCAAGGTTCACGACGTGGCCGGCAGCGCGTCATTGCAACAAAGGGCAGGCCGGCCAACGTTGAGCCGGCAACAGATCGTACCAATGTGTCAGCGCTTGTGACCGTCAGTGCCGCAGGGCCGTTCTTGCCACCCTTTTCTATTTTACCTGGTGCTAACGTTTGCTCGTCCGTGACCTTGGGCGCTATGCGCGGGTCAACGTTTGCCGCCTACGTCTCGTCGTTTTTGTCCACGGCATTGTTTCTCCGATACTTTGCGTGGTTCGTGAAGCAGCTAGATGGCGTCAAACGCCCAGTGCTTCTCCTAATGGATGGCTACAAGGCTCAATTCTCGCAGCGCACGCTTCAACATGCCAGGGCCAATGGGATCAAGATATTTGCGCTGCCCTCCCACACCTCCCACTTTCTCCAACCCCTGGACATCACGGTCTTCCAGCAGTTGAAAAGAACTTGGGCAAGGCAATCGATGCGAACGCAACTAAGCACAAGCGGCGCCCGATGTGGCACAACATGCCGGCGATCGGGTCAGTGGCGTTATTGTAGAGCCTCACCTACGACTACATCTGCAGCGGTTTCAAGCTCTCGGGGATCTGGCCGCTCTGCAAGGACGTCATGTTGGAGAGCATCATTGGGGACGACCCGATAGCGTCGCACAACACGGTAATCATTAAGCCGACGCTGGATGTCTCGCCCGCATCCATCAACAAGCTGACAGAAATTGGCATCTGCTTCGACGTAGTCCGTGTCGTTAATACCTGCTTCGGAAGAATGAACGACAAGGTGCAGCATGCCAAGGTGCCTAAGGCGCCCGAGACGTGGGTTCACGGTGGCGTGCTGATGATCTTCCTCTTGCGCTCGGCACGCGCCAATTCATCCGCCGCCTTCTTTTCTTGGCGGACAATACGGTTGGCCGCAGCGCGCAGCGATTTTTCCCTTTTCTCCAGTTTCTTGGCCTCTGCCGCCTCTTCTTTTGCCGCTACCTTGGCCATAATTTCGTCGCTTCAAGTGGAAGATGGCTTGGCTCGTGTGGACCGCAAGAAACAGGCGGGGGTGGTAAGCGGAAGCGGCCGGTCCAGGATGATGGTCTATCTAGTCAAAATTGCAGGGGTTTTGTAGAATTGCTCACCACAGCCCAAAATCAAGAGTCTGTGATGTTGTGAGTGTGTGCTATTTCTGAGTGTTTGTGTTAAACCAGTAATAAAAATACCAAGTGAGTTACAACCGTATCCGATTATGAGTGGCCCGAAACATGTCCGAATTCATTTTCGAGTTTGAAATGGAGAATCTTGGAGCACTCCACCGCAGACAGCTAAAGCTAAAGATATCCGGTTAATTTTTAGATACAATCGTTGGTCATTTTTGTGGCGGCACGTTTTAGTGGCATGTGTCGGAATAGTGACTTCAAGTTTTCCACCAGTTTGCGGCTATATAAACTTCTAGTAACGTATTGTGCCAGTTTTCCGCACGACACCAGTTTTCCGCACACTTGTTCTTGGCGCCCTTACTCAGCCAATTGGAACGCGATGTAGAAAAATTATGAGTGTTGATTGGTCGTCCTGTCGATGTTAGCAGATTTCGGCACGATTCATACAAAAGGCGCGAACATGAAGCAGAATTGGAAGCTGCCAGTCATTGCAGTTATCTCTCGATAACGAAGCGGTATTCGCCATGGGACCTGTTCTCGGCCGTAAACATGTACCTGTCGAACTTGCGGTATTTGGCCGTCCAGCTACCCAGCGATGATAAGTCGTTTTCAACTTTTCAAGGACGGTGGCCTTGGGAGCAAAAACAAGAACAAAAAGGTATTGAAATTGCTTCATGGATCCGCGAGAGGTGCGTGCTGTGGTTTTAACACTTCCTGCTCCTATTGATCGAGCCCTTAGGCGTCGCAAGATGTTGGATAACATGGAGCTCCTCTTCATGCGGGAGATGCTTGATAGTTTGGTTGACTAAAATAACAATAAATACTACATCAGACTTGTGTTTTGTATGAACGAATTGAACGTGCCTTATTAAAAATTTGGTGCGAAAAATTGATTCGTTTTTATTGCGTGAATTTGAGTGGCTCTGTTTGATCACTCGTGTTACCATATACGTAGATCAGTAAGCTATGTCGGTAGTGTACGTCGATACACCACTACAATGCGCGTCGATTGAGCTATTACTTGTACAATTTGGCGCAATATTCATGTTGATACACTCACCTTGTTAAGACCCCTGATTTTGTGCGGAAAACTGGCGCAATACGTTATGGTTGATTTAGTTCAGCGGCGCAATTAGATTTCTGAGTTGCTTTAGTGGCAAGATTTATACTTGAAGTTAGTATACTTTGAAGGCCAAGGTTTCGAGCCACACTGACAATACTGGCTGCTCCGCAGTCATTATGCTATATTCATGGTGTAAGATTCTGCGCAGTAGCAAGCACAGCACAACACTTTAGATGTGCACGCATACATGTTAGCAGTCAAACTTCCCAAGCTGTGTTGGCTGCATATTCTGGTATCTATAGCCATTCAAGCTCATCATCAGGTACTCGGCGCAAGCTTTCGCCTTGGAATCGCACACCATCTTAGTCGAGCAAAACGACAGAACTTGGTCGCAGCCAGCAATGGCGTCGTGGACAGTTAAACTGCTGCATTCATTTTCCTCACCGACACCACCGTCGTCTGTCGGCAAGCTGACCGTTGGCGCCTCGGTCGCTTGAATTTTGGCGAGTGCGGTCATACAATCGGAGCACGTCACGTCATCGCTTGAGATCTGGTCGCCGTCGTCGACCCCGATGATGGCTTCAACGACGGCCGCGTGGTTGTCGTCCTCGATGCCGTCTAAATCGTTGACCACGGCTAGCGTCTTTTGGAGCGACGTCGCCTTCAGTAGCTCCACTAGTTCGTCCACCGGCGAGTTGTCCTTGTTGTAGGCCCCGCGATCAATGTCTTGGTTGATGGTAGCGAGCTTGGAGCCGGCAGCAGCTTCGACTTCGCCCAAAATCGTTCAATGACGTTCACCGATACACCGATACTGTAGACTCTCCATAGCTTGTTGAAACCACGCCATACATGTTGCCATAGCTACACACCATTCCATGAGACTAACATACCAAACAACAGTTGCGGTACGCACCCGTGTGCTTCGTGACGTCAAACTTGATCTATTGACCCCTACCAGTTGCAGCACGATGTTGATCAAAACCCTTGAGCAACGCTTGCAGTTGAAACCGGCAATAATGTACCTTAAAGCCGCGGACCATGCCCATATCGATGGTTTGTAAAACACTTCTGGTACTCGGTGGTAAAAAGGCCAGGGTTAAACGCTCAAAAACGTAAAATCCATTACCACCTACGATGCAAAGTATAGCGGAGAGGTCGAGTCGCACCGTTAGGGTCCACAATATTCGCCGCCTTTGTGTGGCAACTTGCATTGCCCCATACAACGAGAAAGCTTTGGTCACGCAGCATCGCCAGTTGGTTGAGGCGACGGAGGTACACCAACATGGTTGTGGGGTTATGCTAAGTGGAGTCCGTGTTGGCGTCGTGGATGCCCCACTCCGACAGCGCCGTCCTCGGCGCCTTGGGGAAGTCGCGCAGGTGCTCGGACTTGCCGATAATTTGGATCGGCAGCTTCCCGCCCGCGGCCGACATGCAGAGCGTGGCAGTGACGCGCTCCTTGGACGGCTTGGTCGCGCTCTTGCCGCACCTTCTTAGCACGGAGCATCAACCTTGGGATGTACTACTCCGTGCCCTTTTATAATGCTCAAGTGAAATCGTCGAAGAGCCCGATTGTAATGCACATATCATGCCTGGCCAATGTGAAGTACTAGTAGGATACAGGCAATTTACCAACATGCAAATGATGCATTTATTAAATCGTAGCAGCCTCAAGCTCAGCATTGCATGTTTCGACGGCAGCTGGCGAACACGCCATGAGCGTCGTGAGAAGACCCTTGGCACGGAGGCCGCGCTTGTTCTTGTGAGGGATCTTGAAGTTGTTCCCGCCGCGGCAGTGCATCGCCGACTCAAGAACGCTCATCAAGGTGAAAAACGTGTTTTCGAGTACCTCAATGTCGAGGTCTTGGAAGCTCTAAAGCACGCTTGCGACCAAATTATCGATGCACGAGCTCGTGTCCTGGTAGTGAAGCGATTGGATAGCCCTGAAATACCCGAGATCGAGAATGTTAAAATCGGGTGAGTTCGGGGGCTGGCGGCGCACGACAATCGGCCAGTTGTCGACCAAGCGCTGACGCGCAATGACGGCGTCAAGGACACCACGGTGCGCAGGCGCATTGTCGTCTTGCAGATAGATCTTCTGCACCTTGACGGGCCACGACGCCTTAATTGCAGGAATTACGAGAGTCTCGAGCATGTCCATGTAAACTTCCTTGGTCATGTTCTTGACCTTTGTCTCGATCGTGCCTTTGGGCCTGTTGCACGATAAACGGACAGCAGGCGCCTCGTACGTCAGTGGCCAAATACCGATCTATTTGGTGAGCGTTAGCGCCAGTGTTGCGCCCGCCGTGTACCTTGCCGTCAAAACCGTCGCGGGGGCGAGCGACGGCACACAGAAACATAACTTTGAGGATATGGTTTTTGTGCTTGGTGGTGCGCAATGGCACCTCCTCGTTGTCCATGAGATAAATCTACTGATTAATCTTATAGAGGTTGAAACATTTCTCGTCTAGGTGTACCGTAGTGTACATGGGGTCAAAATGGTACGAGCCGTGCGGGGTGTCATTCACGAGGAGCGGGCAAACTTGAGCCGTTCGATCCTGTTCGCCGATGTTAAGAGCGGCTTCTCTTGACCAAGTCGACAGCCTCGCACTACTGCTTGAGGCTGAGGCGCTCGCGGCGCTGGCAATGGCGCTTGGGCACGTACCCTGCTGTGGGCAATTGGCTGGTTGTGGTAGTGCACTGCATTGATCAATCGTCAGGCTCCCAATCAACACCTCGACGCAACATGGTGTGCATTTAGATCCATGCCCTTTACACACACTAGTTTTAATACATCTTCCGGAACATGCTCGAATGACGTATATTAAGTTGACAGCTTCTCATTGGCCAAAATCGCATGCGATGGTTAGTGTTAATGTTGCATTAGAGTCACCTAGCCCTGCTCCCGGGAATTATTCCGACTTTTCACCTGTAGCTGTGAAGTTGCCCCACAGCGGCCAGCTAAGCTAACGATTAGCTTTTTCGCCACGATTTCGAGCCAATTGGCCCGAACTTATGGCGAAAAAAATAGTATTCTCAGCTAACCAGCTAACTAGAACCACCAATCCAAACATTCCTCATTTTTGCATTTTAGCCAGTGGGGAAAGGTGCTAAGTGGCGCGAGGACGAGAATGTCCGCCTTGCGCTGGCTGTTGTGGTCCATGGATAAAAGGACCCGTGCAGCATGCGCTCCGAGCACTCGAGCGGCGCGCACGTCAACGATGTTCTTGGTCCCGAGCACCATTTTTGAATGAAATGGAAATGCTGTGTTCTGAGTGGCCTAATTTAACTGGCGGTGCGCAATCTTTCGCTGTCCAGCTATTTCTCCGGCTAGACAGGCCAAACCATGTGTTTTCGTCCATTAGCTTTACAGTGAACGACATGAAAACTCGGGTCGTTGAACTAAAATGTGATAGGATTTTACTTATTTTTTGTATTGAAAAACCATACGCCAAAAGTGCCACACCTTTATGAAGAATAAAAATTCTCAAAAACCCAACAAATTTTTATTAAGATTACTTACATAGATCATGCATTCTCTAAAATGCATTTTTAATTTGATAAAAATATCGTGACATCGACAGGCGCTTCAACGACCCAAGTTTTCATGTCGTTCACTGTAGCTTAGCTGTCGCGCGGTGGAGATGCTCTTAACTGCTTATTTTGACGATAACTATATCGTAAATGTTTATCGTTGAGATACCTACCCAAGCTACATGTTGTCTCTATTTTCATATGAGGCATTCAGAGGGAATATCCAACAAGAGGAAGAGCTTGAGCTCCGAGCATCAAAAAGTCGCCCTAAACTTGTCCCGTACGTATGTATACCAATATATTTTTATTTCATTTGAAACGTACAATATGCAATTTGACAATGAGCCATCGTATTGTTGCTTCATACAGAGGTGTCTTGGTTGTCTGTCTTGTAGTGCTTGAACGCATGTTTGGCCGAGTCGTCTAAGAATCGACGGATCTCTGGCGTCGCGTAGTACTGCCCCGTAGTTCGATTGATCTTTTCGTCTTCGCAAATGCTCAAGAGCACTGTGTTGACTGCAACATCGAAAACACTGAGGAAAATGCTGGCAATGGCGTAGGAGAGGACACCGGTGGCCACAAGAGGTGGAAATGGACTTGAGAGCTTTATGTCATTCGCCGTCTCGTACGCGTACATACCCAAAGTGCACCCTGTAGTCACAAGAATCTTGCCCAGGAGAAGTACGTAGGTTGCAACAAGACTTTGAGTGCCGATGCGACCCAGGTTCGCGGCCACGAGGTTGAAGGCGTCCACGATAGCGTGGCAAAAAGAACCACCTTTCATCGCGATGAGAATGTATCCATTCGAGCTGAGAAACTTGACGACTTTATGCAGACACCACAAGCAGCAACGGCAGCAGCACACAACGATTTGCACAGCCTTGTTTTGCGTGCCTTGTGTCTGTCGATCCACGTATTCGAGTAGAGCACGGACAAATTGGACGGCTGCGACGATGGCGGCACCGAACACCAATGACCCAAAGTGGTACCGGAAACAATAGTACGACGACGTTCTACGCCGGTCAATTCAGCTAGGTTTCCTTTGACCATCGTACCCGACGGCCCAGCCAATATTGTGGCGATTGTCGCGATCGCTCCAATAGTAGCGTGAGATTGCTCCGGCAATCGTGCAGACCGTGACTGCTTCGATGAGCTGTTGGGTCCAGAATACACCGAAAACATTGTACGCAAAGAGATACTTCATCACATCTGGGTTTGTGCCGTTGCCTTTGACAGCAGAGGTGTGGCGTGCGACTTGGGACATGGAGATGTTGCCACAACTTGCGATATACACGGAGGACACAACGAAGTAAACGAAAAGCGCTAGCAACTTCAGACCTGGGAGAAGCGGAAAGAAGATGAGTGTTGGGATTTGCTAGGGTGGCATGAGCTCCTCGGGTGCATTTCAGGACGCACCGATAGACCAGTGCACGCCACCTTGACGATGCCGATCGACATCTGAATGCGCGACCGCATGAAAGCAAGTAGGAGAATATATACGATGTCGATGAGAAGTAGAGCAACCGTGGCAATTTTGAAATACTGTGCGTTGTCGGAAACTACATGGAGTTTGATTGAGGACGCGAGCGCACCCACTTCAGCGTTGCTGATGAGCTTGGCTTCGGAGGCGCACACCGCCGTTGCCACAAGAAGTAATAGCAACGAGAGAAGAACACTCCCCCATACCACGACGTGTGGCACGGATCGCAAGAGCGCTAGCCAGAGGAGGCAACCAGCAAAACCACCGCCGACGCCGATGCCCACAACGGCCTTGAAACTCCGACGCACATCGGCGACGTAGCGCGCAAGGTCCTTGAAGACGGTTGCAACGGGGCCAAAGATTCGTTCGTATGTCTTCTCCGTCGCAGCGTCTGAAGTATTTGTCGGTACGCAGTGGTGCAGCACGGCCTTGAAGTCCATAGGTGCCGGGTAGCCACCGACGGTGTCGTCCTTCTGAGGACACGAAGTCACGCAAACGCCATAGTACGTTGACTACGGCCCCGAATGGTGTCAATGCTTCACGCACGGTGACGTACGTGCGCCTTCTCGTCCTGCTGGGGGTGAGGAAAGTACAAGTCCGGGTGAGTCACATTGCACAAGTCACCTAGAGCAACCGGTGATCGCCTGAATGTGCCACAGAACTCCCACCGTTGTGGTCCGCGGGGTAGATGAGGGCATGCGGGTTGCCGGCCTACCATCGCTGTGAGCACCATTTCCTAAGAATGGTTGCACCTGGTAGGCGGTGCTTGCTACGATGACCATTCCAAACCAGAACAAAGCGAAGAGCAACACGCCTAGAGCACCGTCAGTTGTCGTCACTTCAAACAGGCGCACAGAAGACATCGCGGCACTTGCGGTCGGCTTCCGTATACGCGTTGCGTCGCGTGTGGAGAAGCGGCTGCCCGGCTCCGTACGTCGGCATGCTTTTGGAAGTGCAAATGCCGAAGTGCCTTCGCCTCGTTGGTGCGATACAATGTTCAAGTCCAGTCAATCTTGCAGCCGGCGACGTTTCGTTGGACGACCTTTTTCGTGCTCAACCTCTCGTGTTGGCTCGAAACGCACTGCCAGAGCGTCTAGGCTGATTTCCAAGTGGATCCGTTTGCGCCCGATATACGCAAGTTGTGAAAAGCCGCGCCAACTGACGGTGTCAGTCGCAAAGAGCTGGGGCGAGATAAGTCTGCCGCACACTAAGCGATCACGTGCTCAATGCGCCGTAGCCCCCCGTGATGTTCTTGCACTGCCCGTAAACACCGAACCCTGTGCCCAGAGGCAGCTGCTAAGCTGTTGACGCATGAGGGAGTCACGATGAATCGGGCATATTGATGCCCCAAGCCTTCTCGTCGTCCAAGGTAGAGGACGAACCTGCAGCGTAGTTTGCAACATCTTACGAGCACGGGGTGCCCTAACCAACCCATGCGGTGGACTCGCGCGCTTGAATGCACGCGATGCCGAAAGATTAGAGCCTGCGTAGGGCCCGTCAACATCACCCCACATTAGCCAACGCCCGTCAACTTCGAGCTGGTTGCTCGCCACCGTTCCCTGGCGCTAGGAAGGACTACTGAGGTGTCTGCATCTTACGGCTGGATACGCGTGCCACGGGAGATTCTGGGCAGTCCGCTGCGATGGCACTTGAGGCGGTTGCTTGGCGCAACATACGCGCACCACGGCGGTGAAAATCGATTTTCACGTGTCAAGAATCCAAAACCGTTCGGATCTTGGTTTCGTCGCGATGGAGGGCAACAACGAGGTGGAGGCGACGCGGCTGGAAGGGTACCTCTTCGTGAAGCTACACATGCGTCGGCGCCGGTACTGCGTGCTGTCAGGACGCACGCTCAGCGTCTTCACGACCAAAGCTGAGGCGCATGGCAAGGGGCGGTCGCGCACGACGTATTCGGTAATCGGCGTCAAGGACATGGACGAGCTGGAAAAGGGAACTCGCGAGACGCTCGTGGGCTCAGGGTCCTATGCGAACGCGCTCATTGTCTCTACAATCAAGTCCAAGGTGCTCGTCATTGAGGCGGAGACCAAGACCGAGAAGGAGCGCTGGTTGCACGCTATGATGGCACTCAACTTTTGCTCCGAAGATGTCGAGAAGGATCTCATCCGCGAGAGCCTGAGTCAGCCCGACTTTGACGGCCACCTGGCTGTCGCGTACGCTTTCCACGTGCGGCGCTGCCCCTGACGTCCCGTGCCTAGGCTACTATACAAGTACCGCGACCACGCTGTGGCCACAGATCTCATCGTGGACCAGCTCGCGCAATATGCGCGCAAAGCCATCGACGACGTACGAGCCATCATCTGCTTTGCTTCTCATACCGCTGCAGGTCGAGTTTTACATCCAGCAGATTGTTCACCTACTCGTGCGCGCTGACACACCGCGCAACGCCGATAAACTCATCCATCTCCTCCTCTCGATCTGCAAGGGCGACGGCTACGTCGCAGACCTCGGCAACTCGATCCACCTCGCACTGCAGCTGTTCTGGCTGCTTGAGTCTATGCTCGACGACTGCCGCCACACACCAGCCTACAACCTCGTGGCGCTGCTTCTCATGTCCATCGAGGCCAAGGTCGTGAACCAGCACCTTGAGCCGGCGCAGCTCGTGCGGGACGCGCCGGGACTGCGCGCGGCGCTCGGCCGGGCGCCCGACGACCCCGCGCCGCTGGCTGAGCCCGAAAAAGCCGCACTGCTGCAGTGGGTTGAGGCTGAGCGCCAAAAGCGCTACAAGTACTTCCACCAGGAGCGCGACTTTGTGCGCGCGCTCACCGACGTCTCCGAGAAGATGCGTACGCTCGAGCCGCGCGATGCGCGCAAAGCGGCGCTACCCGCGCTGCTCATGGCACTTGAGATCCCGGCGATGGCTTACATCCCGCTCGGCCGCGCCTCTGACCCTTTTGCGCGTGTGCTGCGCGTGCTCCCAGAGGAGGGCACGGTGTTCTCGACTCACTCGCGCGCACCCAGCCTCTTGGTCTTTGAGGTGCTCGAAGAGGCCGCTGCTGCGCGCCCGCAACTGGACGAGAGCCCACTGTCCCCCTCGAGCGGTGCGGCGGCGCTCGGGCCCGACGGCGCCGACGTCGCGCGGCTTGTGCAGGCGCAGCTTGCACACGTGTTCAGCGCCGGAGAGGTGGACGATCGCGACGAGGACGCCGGTAGCTCACTCAAGGACCGCGTCGACGAGAACCTGCAGGCCACCATCATGCGTCGGAGCTCCAAAACCGCGTACGAGATGGGTCTCGCCAAGCTTATGCTTCTCGACCCGTCCGTCTTCGGCGAAAGCTGGACCGACAAGAAGGTATCGTCGTTCGTCCCGCAACGCTCATAGCTGCCGACAGAAGCGCATCCAGGCCGCGTCGCCGGACGGCCATCTGCCTGGCTGGAACCTCGTGTCTGTGGTACGGCCGCCGGCGCGGCGTCGCTGAGCACGCGTAGATCTCCAAGTCAAACGACGACATGCGGCAGGAGGTGTTTGCGCTGCAACTCATTGCCAAGTTCCGGGACGTCTTTGCGGGTGCCAACCTGCCCCTGTGGCTGCGCTCGTACCGCATCGTGTCCACGGGCAGCTCCACGGGGCTCATCGAAACCATTAACGATGCTCAGTCGCTCGACGCGCTCAAGAAACACAAGGAGTACAAGTCCCTCCGCGCCCACTTTGAGCGCACGTACGGGGACCCGGGCTCCACGGGTTTTCGCACGGCCCAGCGCAACTTTGTGCAGAGCCTTGCGGCCTATTCGCTCGTTTGCTACATCCTGCAGATCAAGGACCGGCACAACGGCAACATCCTCCTCGACACGCACGGCCGGCTCATTCACATCGACTTTGGCTTCCTTCTCGGCATCGCGCCTGGCGGCACCTGGAGCCTCGAGAGCCAAGCGCCTTTCAAGCTTACCAAGGAGATGGTCGAAGTGCTCGGCGGCGTCACATCACCTATGTTTGCCAAGTACGTGCAGCTCTTCACGGCCGGCTTTGTCGCCCTCCAGGTACGTGCGTTGACATAGCTGGACCTGTCCGACGCGGGCTGCAGCGCAACGCCGAGAAGATTATTACGCTGGTCGAAATCATGATGCACAAGTCGACGTTTCCATGCTTCGAGAACCGCGACGTGCTGCGCGAGCTCCAGCGTCTGCGGGAGCGCTTCGCCGAGGCACTGCCGCTCGAGGAAACCGTCAAGCACGCGATGAAGCTCATCAAGCTCAGCTACAAGAACAAGTGGACCAAGCGCTACGACAAGTTCCAAAAGATCACCAACGGCATCGTGCCTTAACGACTACGCTTTGTGCTTCTTGTTTGAGTCCGTCGCGTCGAACTCAAACTGCGAAAATCGCAGGTCGTCCAGGTCAACGCCCGGATCACCCGGGTACATGCATACTGGGCCACGCTTGCGGTCGAATGGTGCACTGCCCATCAAAGGCGACTGGTTGACCAGTGACGCCGACTGGTTGACCTTTGACGCCGACTGGTTGGACATTGATGGCGACTGGTTGGACATTGATGGCGACTGGTTGCTGAGAGGTCGAGGATACGGGTGCTGCTGAGCCGCAGGTCGCTGCTGGGGGGGAGGGGGAAGTTGGGCCTGCGGCACCGGTCGGGGCACGTACGACGCGCTCTGCGCGTACGAAGTGCTTGGTGCGTACGTCGGCTCTTGCTTGACGAGCGCAGCGGCCGGTGGCGGTCGGCTGGTTGGCGGCGCCGTGAATTGGTTGTGCGGGTTAATGGCCGGGGGCCTAGGGGCCGGCACCGGGGGTTTGCCAGAGACGACGCCGGTGTTCGTGCTGGTGCTGGTGCTGGGGAGAGCGGGCACGACGGTTGCGGGCCCGGCTGTTGGCGCCTCTACTGGCTGCGGGCTGCTCTGTGCGCTTGTGTGGCTGGCATGCTCGAGCTTGATGGACGTGGGTGACTGAAGTGGAACGTTGTTGGCCTGTGCAGCAGACTTTAATTCTATCACCCTCATGGGAGGCGTACTCGGTTGGCGGCCACGTCTTTGATATGCTACGGGTCGTTTATGCGTTGTACATGGTTGCGGTAAGCATATGTACCTCTTTGTCGTAGCAGGAATTGCCGAGGTACTCTCCGAAGAGTCGCAAAGCGCGCTTTCTGGCGTCAGAAATGCTCGCCTTGTGCTCGGTGAGCTCCAGGGTGGCGAGTGGACTTGTACCTTCTTGGACTGATCGATCGCAGCGCCAAGATCCTTCAACCCTTCGCTTTGACCGAAGCCTGCATCTTCGTGTGTCGCCCCGTCCTTAAGCTCGATCCGGACAACGGAGCTGTACCCGACGCTCCATCGGCCGCTTCCATCTTTCTCCTTCTACGGTGGCAATAAACCGCCATAGAACGAGTGCGCGTTAATCGTACGTATTCGAGATTACAATCCACGATGCGACAGCTCCATCCATTGAAACCAAACGCCTCGTTGGCGATCTCGATGGCCTTGCAGCTCTCGAGGTATGTGAGGCGCCGGCCGCCAGGGCCTGGTCGTCGCGAGAGCATATTGGTGTTGAGCTTCTGCCGCAAGTACGCATCCGTGCGCTGCTGCTCTTCGGCCGTGAAGGCAAGTGTTCCGAAGAGGGCGGCGGCCCGCTTCCCGTCGTTGCTGGCCATGCGCGCAATTTCGCGGGCGAATGTGGATTCAATAATGCTGATGTCTCGTACCAATGCCCCTGGGTCCCCCCGAGTGATGGTCCCATACATCATTCAAAAGGCAAATTCCGATGAGCTTCTCAAAAGTAGGGGGGCCTACTCTGTTAAGTATGGTAGAAGCCACATTTACACGGAATAAAGTTGCGGTTATTTTTGGGCATACAGCGCCAGTTGCTGATGCAGTTCCTTCTTACTGAAGATGACACTCGTCTCGTTGGCTACGAGGCCGTGAGCCATGGACGCTTCGTGCCGCTGGTACCTGAAAGAGCCTCTGCGGAGAAGATGCGGATCTCGCCCCGGCGCTGACGCTTGACGTCTTTTTGCCGCCCTTCGAAGTAGCCGTCGTGATCGCGCTTGTCGCCAGATCGAACTATTTATGTGAGGCCACTGCTATGGGAGACGCTGCGTACTGGGCTTGGAAGGCTTTCGACGAAAAGGTCGGTCTTGGTGTTTCTAGCGATGCTCAGTTTTGAGCTCTCAAACGATGTGCACCAAAGCTGCCTTCTGCAGGTCTCGTTGCTTCTGCGCTTGAATTTCGCCTTGTAGAACACAGGCTTTCATCCACCACTACACCAGTAGCAATCTACAGTTCCACGAAGGGAAGAGACGTACTTTGGCATCACAGAGACGAAGCCCGTGCTTCACGCTCCTGAGAAGCGCCGCAAAGTCGTTGTCACTTCCTCCTCCCAGTGGCTTGGGCGGGTCGGCGTAAATAAGTGGGTCCACGAGTTGTCGGAGGGTTGCGTACGGTCCTGTTAGCAACGCGGGCTCGTCGGGAATGCGCATGAACTGATGAATGTGGACGTCGCGAACGTAAGGTGGGATTGCCGGCAACGACGCACTGTCGACGGTAACTGTAAACGTGTGCAGCCCCTCGTCCATGAAGGTCATGTCCTGGACATAGTACGTCCCATCGCTGAAAGCACTGCTCACTCGCTGCTCATAAATGACGCCGCGACTGCTCTTGACGCTCACACGGAGGGCTGCGCGGCTGCCCAGCTTCAGAGCCTTGGCCGAGGTATTGCCCGGCACGCCGGGCTTCTTGATACAGAAGCCCAAGTACCTGCATCACTGCATCAGCCAGCGCCATCACGAGGCCGCCGCACCGGAAGAAGGCGTAGCGCAACGGAACCTTGGGCGGCAGGAGCTCCGCCCACTTGTCCTGGACGGCCACGATCTCCAGGGCCATGACACCGAATGCGAAACGCACCAATCAGCCACCACTCCGAATTAGTGTGTGACCTCTCCCACTGAGACAGCACTCATGAAGGACGGCCGATGCAGTTTGCAGTCGTTCGCCTTGACGGCGCTTCCTCTTTGCTTGGCCTTGTCCGTCCCGCCGAGCTTGCATCCACGTGCCCCAGCCAGGGCTGTGCCCACAGCTATAGCGCGTCGGCAACGATCGCGACCACCTGAGCAACCGTGGAATGCATGCATGCGTGGCTGCAGAGGACTACGACCTTGGAGGTGGAAGCGCGCCTCGGAATGCCAGAGGTGCCGTCCTGTCTAGACAGTGCGCGCCTGGCGGGCAGTCTCTAATTCAGTGGCCAACAGCGGCAGCGCGAAGACCCCGGTGCCCACGGCCTGCCGCTTGGAATGAAACTTCGTACACTAAATCTGGTGTCGCCCGTGAAAGGCAATCATTTGCGTTATCGCGTCCGAGAGGTTTTCCTGTTCGCTGGAGGACCTCGCGATGTCGGCCGTGGACGAGAAGAAGCGCCAGAAGACATGGAGGACGCCGGCCGACGCTGCGCCTCCGCGGGCACGGTCACGAGGAAAGCAGAACGAACGCACCGAGGCGACGCCACCCCGCGCCCGCACCACGACGTCCAACCCGAAGGAGCGTTCGGCACCCCGGTCTCGCGAGGTAGCGCCTGATGTCCTGGAAAAGCAGCTACAGAAGCTGCTCACGGGCCATCGCTTCGAAGACGCGGCTCTCTGGATTCAAAATTCGACCTACCTCTCGGAAAAGTACCAGCTCGCGGACGTTGTGCGCCTAGTGCTCGACCTGCGGCAGTTCGATCTTGCAGGGCGGCTCATTCGTGACTTTAAACTCGGTGAAAACCAGGCTCTCGTCACGCTCTTCATCAAGGAGCTTGTGCGCAGTGGCCAATTCAATCTCTCTGTGCGGTACGCCCAAGAGTTCGTCCCATCCTTCAACGCACCCTCATCCGAAACTGTGCGCCCGACCTGGACGCCACAGACACTCGTGCAAGCAATGATCCGCGCTCAACAGTACAAGGCGGCGCTCAAGTACACCAAGCAGTTTCACCTCGAGCATTTGTTCCCGTTGAAGCAGCTCGTCGTTGGCCTAATGGAAGAGCGAGCTTGGACGGACGCCTACGCGGCCATCATTGTACGTTTTTCGCAGTCGCATGCATACCTCACTGTCTTCCTAGGAATGCAAACTGACGGACGACTTCTCGCTCGACGGTCTCGTCGACCGTATGATGAACGAGGCGCAGTGGGCGGCCGCGATCAAGTGCGTCAAGAGCCGCCCGTCGGCGTTCACGCTGCGCATGGTGGTGCAGCGCATGCTGCAAGTCGGCGACTTTCTTCCGGCTCTCGCTGCCATCAAAGACTTTGGCCTGACCGCCGACCTCGCACTGCTGCGCCAGACGCTCGACGCCATGGTGGCGCACAAGGAGCTCTACAAGGCTCTCAAATACGCGCCCAAGTTCGGACTCGACGCAGAGCCGACGTATTCGCCCGCCGCCCTCATCCATGTGGCTTTGCGCCTCAAGCAGCACCACGTGGCCAAGCTCTACATCAGAAAGTACAAACTCGAGACCGACTTTCAGTCGGCGCTCGTGGCGATGGAGGACGACCGTATCGACCAACTACTAGCCTTCCGCGTGCTCCTGCAGCGCAAACGCCACCGCCTGCGAAGCCCCGCGTACGTGGCAAAGAACCAGGCGCTTCTCGGCGCGCTCTACGACCCGGAGGACTTTCGTGAGGAAGAGATCATCTCCGTGGAGGAAGAAACCATGCGCGCCCCGGCCGTCGACGATGACGACGACGAAATCTTGCTGCAGCGACCGCCGGTGTTCAACACTGATGATGATGACGGCGATGACCCCGCGCACGCTTTCCTGTTCCCCAAGCCGCGCGCGTCGTTCCTGCAAAGCCTGCACTCATCTCCGGACGTGCCGTCGTTCGCAAGCTCCTTCCGCCTAGACGCGCTCCACGAGGCCCCTGGCGACCGCCCCTTCCACGCGCTCGACCGGCCCTTCGATCTCTCGGCGCTGGCCAAGGCCGTGGAGGCGCCACCGCTGCCGCCCGCGTTACCGCCACCGCTGCCTAAGACGCTACCTTCGCCGCCGCCGCCGCCCCCCGCGCCGTTGCCCCCGAGCGGTTTCCAGCCGCCGTTGCCGCCGCCGGCCTTTGCGCCACAGCAGTTCTTCCCGCCGCCACAGTTCAACGTGGCGTCGCTCGCGATGCAGTTCCACGGACAGCCGCCGCTCCCGCCGCCCATGATGGCGCCCCCGCTGCCACCGGCGTATGCGCCACAGCGCGCGTCGTTCGTGCCAAGCATCAGCCTTAAGTCGGACGACGGCCCGCGCCCGCCGCCCGCGCGGCGCGTCATGCTCACACAGATGCAGCTCAAGGGCCACCACTAGATGTAGCTTGCATCCTCCATTTTGACTCATACATTCTGCTTGTTACGTTCCCTTGCGTGCCCGCAGCTTTGCCGGAATCTCCGCAAGGCCGCGGACGCTCCATAGACGGGCCGCCCGCTGCTCGAGGGTACCTCTACGTGCGTCATTAAGCCCAGCTTCCTCAGGAGAGCACGTACCCGCACTTGATGTTCCGCGCGACGAGTTCATCCTTGAGCGTCTCCATGCCAAGCGCAAGAAGGTCAGTGACACTGCTGCACACCATCAAGTCCACCTTTGGCTCGGGCGGTGGCTTGTCGATCAGGGCTGCCACCTCCGATTCTGTGGTCGCTGCGGGTTCCGCCACCGGTGCGGTCGACGCAGTCGGTGCCAAGGGTAGTTCAGTAGTCGCGGGGGGCTTGGTCTCTGCATCGGTGCTTGTTGGAGCGGTCTTCACGAGTGCGTCCAGAACCGGTGCGTAACCCGGTGGCAGGTGGCGCAGCGAGCGGTCGCCGATGTTGACCCGCAGCGACTCACCGGCCTCGAGACTGAACGCGGGGTAGTAGCCGCCGGTGGTCGCCTCGGAGGCCGCGGTCGGTGGTGGGATAGCGTCGAAGGCTACGCCGAGCGCCTCGCCGTTGCGTGAGAAGGCTACTGTGCGCGCATCGGCGTCGAGCAGGCAGCCGACGACGTCACCAGCAGCCCACGCGGCGCCGTAAGCTGCGGCTTCGCCGGCTGTCCACTTGAGCTGCCGACGGCCGTCGAAGGCCCAGGAGGCTGCGTGGTCGCCGACACCGTCGCCCTCGTCGTCGTCTGCCTCGAAGGTGGCGTCCGCCCAGCCCAGCTGCATGACACCGGCAGTTCCGAGCTGCACTTCATAGTACCAGCGCCCAGAGTGCAGTGCGCAGCCAAAGACTGTCGCCGTGCCGAAAGTGCCTTGGCCCTCGACACTCGCGTCGGCGTCGGCCGTAGCCTGCGTCACCACCACGTTGCCGTGCAGAGGCACGAGCCACGCGCCGGCTGTGGAAACCGCTGAGGCCAAACGCGTAGCCCCTGGCGCGTACTCCATTTGCGTGGCCAGTTGCTGCTTCTGGTCCGAGAGCGCTTGCTGCAACGCGCGGCGCTTGCGGAGACCGGCGGCAAAGGCGTCAGTGATTTCGTTCTCGAGCGTCGCAGGTGCCACTGGGTGGAGGTACGTCGCGAGCGCCTCGTCCTTGCTCCGGAGTACGTCCTCCTTCTTCTGCGCCTTGAAGGCCGTGAGTTCCTCGCCGCGCAGCTCGGTCTCGCCGTGCGCAAAGTTGCAGTTGCGGCCGCGGGGACAGCCCCACCAGAGCGGCGCGTCCTCGGGCGGATTCGCGCGGGCCCGCGCCTGCAACCAGTTATTGCACATGATCGTATGACGTTTGCGCTTGGCCCGTGTCGCCTTTTTTTTGCCGAAGCCCTCGGCCCACGAAGGCGTGTTGAGATACCAGCCGGCGATGCCGCTCGGTGTGTCCTCTTCCGGCAGCTCGCGCTCGTCGACGTTGTCCCGCTTGCGCTGTTCGCGGAGCGCTTCTTCTTCGGTCCATTTTTGCATGGCGATTTCCTGGTTGACGTGGCGCAGACGCCGGCCGCTCAAGTCCCGGCAAGCGCCGAAGTCTGTCGTGGGCTTTTGCCCGGCACCCTTGCCTTGGCTACGCAGCATGGCACCGAAACCACCCTTACCACCAAGAAGACCCTGTGCGAATACGGCGCGAATGACCTGCGGAGCATGGGGCACAGTGCCGTCGTCGAGGAACTTGGGGCCGTGCATGAAGCGGAAGACATCGCAGGGCAGGTTTTGCTCGGCCTACAAGTTAGCAGGTCAGCCGTCGCTCCACACATGCGACGCAATATACATGCAGACGCAGCTTGACATCGTCGACGGTCACATCCGCGTGGTCAAAGGACAAGCAGACCGTCGCGCGCTGCGGCACGAGCTCCACGAGCAACTGCGTCCTCATGCTGCGGTGCTGAATTGGCTTTCGATTGGTCCAAAACCAGGGCCATAAGCTTACTAAATGCACCAATGAGCGATGAGGTATTTTCAGCCAATGGCAAGCGACGAAGATCTCGTTATGTGGGTGCTCGACTGGGAGTCGGAGGGCGTGGCCCTGCGCCTCGTGCATGGCGAATGGACTCTTGGGCGCAAGGGCAATGCGCTCAACTTCCCCAACGACTCGAGCATCTCGCGCCAGCACGCTGTCTTAAAAGTAGGCGCCCTCGAGCACCTCGACCGTATCCACGATCGGCCAACCTTCACACTGGTCGACAGCAAGTCCCGCTTTGGGACGTTTGTCAACGGTGCGCAGATTCCAGAGAATGTGCCTGTGGATTTGCGCGTTGGAGATAAAATCACTTTTGGTGCCAAGAGCACGGTGCTCGTTGTTAGCTATGTCCGCATGGTTGGCACCCACCTACTCGATCTCGCACTCACGCCAGGACTAGGTCGCCCGCATCTCGCGCATCCAAAAGGCCAACCGCCGTCGCCTTCTCGAAGGCTGCAAGTACATTGGCATGCACGTTGTGTCTGACCCGATCCCGGAGATCACCCACTGCATCATGGACGCCGGCAACTTCGTCGCCACCGAGAAGATCTTGTGGGCACTCGTCCACGCACACCCGGTCGTAAGCTCCGACTGGATCCAGGCTGTTCTCGCCCGCGACTCGTTGTCCAGCGACCTACCGCGCTGCGAAGGCTTTCTGCCCGTCCACGCCGCGGATCAGGTACTGGGACCTGGCCCTCGGCGCTGACCTCTCCCAGGCGGCCACGCCGTCGTACCTGCTCGACACGCGGCGATGCTCGCTTTACAACGACTTCATCGTCGTGTTCCTCGTACCAACGTCCATGGTTGCGCTCCTCCAGGCCATGGGCGGCCAGGTCCTCGCCGCCTTTTGTGACCCGTCCGCAGCGCACGACGCCGACGTGCTCGAGGCGCTCGCGGCCTCCAAGCGCACGCCGCTCGTCGTCTTCCCGGGCAACGGCAACGAGCTTACGCAGACGGCGGACGCACTGTCTGCGTCGGCGCGCGAGTGGGATAGCTCAGTGCTGCGGCGCCTCCACGCGCTGCGCGGCCACGCATTCGTGATGCACCACGAGCTCATCGCGAGCATCCTCTTCACGCGTCCGCCGCTCTACCTCTCCGACGACTCGCTCGGCGCTCTTCTGCACCAGGCCGCGCCACCGGAGCCCACCAAGCACGAGTCGGCCAGTGCCAGCCAAAGCCTCTCCTCCTTTGTCGCGCCGACGCCCATCGACTCGTACCCGGCCGTCGATCTGCCTGCTGCTTCCGAGGCAACGAGCATCAAGGTACGAACGTTGCTGCCACGGCAAGCCCATCGGTGCCATAGGCGGAACCCGAGACGCTGACCGACTCGAAGGCAGCGGTCTTCGCCGAGCCGGAGCCTGCTCCCAAGCGCTCACTGTGGAAGACACCGCAGCTCCCCCAGCTCCCCACGGCACTTCCGACGACCCCCCCGCCCGCACCGAGCCCACAGGCGATGTCGCCGCCGCCCGCCAGAGCCGAGGACCCCCCCATGGTCGAGGACCCCCCCGTGGCCACCGCCAACGTTGCGTGGACGAGCAAAAAGACGCACAAAGCACCCGTGAAGCTCGAAGACGACGGGCCCGTCGCGGTAGTGGTCTCAAGCCAGCTCGTGGTGCGGCGGGCGTCGGTGCCTGCAGACGCTCCAACGGTAAGGTATCTGCCGCGGCACGCTGAGTCGCCGGCGGTACCCGGGGCACGTAACTTCAAGCGCTTCAAGAAGAATCCGGTGCCTCGGGCTCGAACGCTCATCACACGGTACCTGAACGAGATGCCCGTGGACCAAGAGCGGCGGCGCGCGTTCGAGAAGCAGCAAGAAGCGCTTGAGGAGCAGGAGCGTGTCGCCGAGGCGCTCTTCGAGAGCAACATGCACCTCGCCCGCAAACGCCGGGGCGCGTAACGTGCTATTTAATTGAAAATCATCTGCTTGGCCACCTGCAGCGTCTGGCCGTGGCAGTGCTCGAGCGAGAGCTCGGCAGCTGCTTGCGCGCACTTGTCGAGCGCCGAATCCTCCGCCGCTGCCGCCTTGGACGAGTCCGGCACGTAGTAGCCGCTGCTCATGCGCGCTACGAGCACGTGAGGGACGCCGGCTGTGGGGTCTACCGGAGCCAAAACCCTTGTGCGACGCCACGGCGGCCTCACAGCCCTCAAGCTTCGTCGCGAGCGCGCCGATGCGCTCGGAGAAGCGCTCGCGGTTCTCGCGTTCGAGCATTGGTGTCGAGCTCAGCGTGCGCATCCACAAAAACTTTTCCGTGAGGACGCTCAGCACGTTCGATCCCAGGGTGCTCATGAAGTACTCAACCTCAAGCGCGTAGTACCTACAGGCCATAAATGGCGGGCGTCGGGAGAGGGACGGTACCGGTTCCAGCAGCTACCCCAGCGCTCGACGCGCGCTGTGTCGTCCGTGACGAGCGTGCCATCGGGGGTCTCGTTCACTGGCGGCGCGTACTCGGGCGGGTAGGCACGGAAGGCACCCATCTCGGGGCGCTTCTTGGCTAGCGAACGCAATGGGTCGACGACAATGGCAAGCCACGGATTGCCGTGGGGGTCTTCCGAGCGCTGCCATTGCAACTGCGTGCTCAGATCCGTCGAACTGAGGAAGCAGTGCGAGAGCACCTCGACGTCGAACGGATGGCTGTGGTACCAGCCCATAAACTTCTCTTTGCGCGTAGTTTCGATGGCTTCGCCGAGCGAGATCATATAGTTGATCACTTCAGCGTCGTCCGCAAGCACGCGCGTCTCCGCACCCTCAACAGGTAGCGGAAACGCATCCGTGACCACGAGAGTGTTAAGATTCGCGGGATCCGTCGACGGCCGGCCGAGCAAGAGACCCATGACCTCCACAGGCTTGCCGCCTGGAGAACTCATACCTTTCTCGACACCCGATTGCGCGTGGGAAAGCATTTTCATCGTCGCCGCCGGCGAAACTTGCACACGACGAAAGTACTTGGGGTCCTGGCTCCAGAGCTTGTTGGCGCGTACCTCATTGAGGCGGTCTTCGTTCCACGCGTACAGTCCGTCGCCACTGTTGGCCTTGGGCGCAGCCTCTTTGGCTTGCGCCTTGCCCTTCCCGAGGAGAGACTGTGCGGCCACCTGCATTTTCTGATGTGCGACGCCAGCAGATCCAACACTAAATCGGTTTTAACGCTATTTAAACCTACAAATTGAGGGCGATACTCTCCTTGCAACACAACGATACTTCTTCATATAGCTAATAACCGGGTGTTTCACTAATACAAGAGGTTTTTAGTACTATCTGGCATCAGTTTCCCTTTTATGTATTTTTGACTTGCGGATACTAGGGAAATTCCTTTTTTGCAGGCGGAAGTGGCTGATATTTGATAATTGGCTTTTACGACGGATTTCAGAAAGATCGCAGTGAACGGGCAATGGCGTCGGGGTACATGTCGATGGAGGCGCCTGGCACCTTGCGAGCACACGTGCAATCGGCATGTGCGCTCATGTCTCAGTGGCCCGAGGCTATCCGACTGCCTGTCGTCAAGAAGAGCCGCGTTAAGTGGGTTCGCGTCGAAACGATGGGAGCGACGAGCAAGGCGTTCCTGTCACTTGGGCAAATGGGGATGGTGGTGCTCGACGTCTCCATCCCTGAGACCCCATGCGTCATTGCGGAGCTTTTCGAAGGGCATGGTGGTATGGCCCTCAAGCACTTCAGCATGGAAAAGCGCATCGTGTATACCGCATGTGGCAAGTCGGGGCTGCGTATTTTCACCAACATCGACACCAACATCGATGAAATTGGCGCCCTCGTGCATGCCCGGTACGGAGCCAAGTGTGTGGCCGTCCAGGGCGACATTGCGTTGGTGACCTTTGGCCGAGCTGGCGTCCGCGCGCTCGATGTGGCCAACCCAACCAGCCCTGTCGAGCTCGGCGGCTTCAAGGTCGACGACCACGAGGCTCGCTTCGTCCTTCTTTCGGACGGCTGGGGTTTTGTGAGCTTTGGTCACGCTGGTATTCGCATCCTCGACGTCACCAATGCTGCTGAGCCTGTGGAGATCGCTGCCGTGACGCACGAGGCGTTCGACGCCCGGCACATGGCGCTGGCCGGCTCACTCCTTTTCGTTGCCTTCAGCTACGGAGGGCTCGTTGTCCTCGACGTGTCCAACCCATTTGCACCAGCACGGCGCGGAGCCTGCACCTTTTCGTCCTACGCTGTGGAGCACGTCTGCGTGCGCGACGGGCTTGCGTACGTGGCTGTCGGCCCCGGCGGCCTTCGTATCATGGCCATAGACGCGACCAAGTCGCCGCTAGAGCTGCGCGTCGTCGGCTCGTACGTAGCTGCAGACACGGACGTCACGAGCCTCTTCGTGACGACGGACCGCGTCGCGTACTTGTGCACGCGCAACGCGGGGCTCGTGATCCTGGACGTGCGCCAGCCGGACGCTGTCACGCGGCTCGGCAGTTACTCGCCTCCGCAGCTTGCCCGCCACATGCTTTGCACCCACCCGTGCCCTGTGCAATAAACACACTTTTGTTTTCCTCGAAAACGATTGTTGGTGCCGTGCTTAGGCGAACGGGTTGCCGATGGGCTTCCACGCCGACTTGCCGCCCGTGGTCGTGACGGTGACGAGGCCGCCCGACGCCGGTCGCGCGCTCGGAGCTACACGCAACGTTGTGAGCACCTAGGGCGTAGGAGACGCTGGTACCTTGGGCCCACTCGACGAGCTTGTCGCCAATCTCCTCCACCTGAGCACCTGTCGTGAGCTGACGGCCAGACAGCGCCGACAACGTACCGGCGTCCAGGTCGAGAAGTCGGCGTCGGCCATGTACTTGCGGTTCGTCGGCGTGTCGATCGTGATGGGAAGGATGCCCAGAGCCGTAGCGGCCTCGGGCAGCTTGGGCCTGCACGCAGTGAGTGCTAACAAGCGGGAAGCAGCAACGTACGCAGCGCTCGCGACCAAGTGGTGCGTGGCGGCTTTGCTCATGCCGTAGGTAACCATGTCTGGGGTGCCTGCAGGGTCGATAAAGGTTAAGTTAAATCCCTCAAGAGGACGCACCGTTCAATGCAGCAACGGAACCCGTCAAGACGAGCAAGCCGCCGGCGTTCATCTTGGTGGCCGCAAGGTGGGACGCTAAGCACACCATCAAAACCACTGATTGTCCTTCAGTTTTGTACCAAGAAGAGCCGACTCCATGTTCATCGAATACATCGTGGCCAAGTTCTCAAGCGACTCGGCACTGTCGATGCCACCACCAGCCCAGCCGCCTGCAGCACAGACGATGGCATCGACCTTTCTGTATACCATTCATGAATCTCGCATTCCATTGTAGGCTTCTCGTACTGGTCTTTGATGGCTGCGAGGATCTTGGGCAGCTGAGCAAGCGAGCTCTGTTGCGATTGCAACGTCACGTTCGTGGCCGAGTCCGGGTTCTCCCTACGCCGCCGTGAGTGCACGCACGTACGAGCTGTACTATACGAGTAATCCACATTGACGACCGACCACTCGGCCGCGGCGAAGCGGCCAGCGACACCGCGCCCGAGGGCCCCAGATCCACCAACGACGAGCAAGCGCTTCAGCATTATTTCAGCAATGAGAGTTTTATTACTCAATGACTTGGAGTTTGTAAACAATTTAAATCTGCCTCCCAACTTCAAGCTGCCAGGCCATTGGTCGAAAAGGTGCGGGAAAGTATCCAATCGCCAACGAGAGTGATGGTTTTAGATCACGGCCACGGCGGCCCCGTCGCGTGGGATGCCGTTAGCCTGGGCGTGTGTACATGGGTACACCTGACGTACCTACGATGGTGCAGGTGCCTGCCCGCACACCTGGTCCCACGCAGATGCCGCGGCAATCCCAGCGTCTTGCGCATGCTGGCGCGAGTTCTTTATGGCCGTCTAGTCCTACATAGACATGAGGCTCGTTACCAGCATTCTTGCCGCACAAGCGCCGGGTTGGTCCCGCCTAAGGCAACACTGCACCGCCACGTCCACCAGTACAAACGCCGCGCATCTCGCTACGCGCACATGAATCTCAGAGAATCCATACATAAGGATACGCATGTTGCAATCTGAATTCGATTCTGAGTCCGCAACGATTCAGCGCCACAGGAATGTCCGGGCGTGCGACACGACGTGGCTGCCGTCGCGCGCCGGCGAATGGACGGTCGCGCCGTAGGACAAGGTGACCACACGGGGGCCCGGCCGCCGACCCGAGCCGCCCGCAGTGGGCTACTCGCGGTGGTCGCCCACCCACCGCGCTCGGTCCGAGGCTCCGGCGGCGTTTGGCCAATCACCGGCGCGTTGAACCTTCTGCGCGTAATCTGATTGGGGCCACGCTCCCGTGAGGGTTTTCGAAACGACCGTGTATTTCGGTACAGTGCACAAACGGCCATGAGCAGCAGCTTTCCGATCCCGCTGCCGCCGTCGCCGACGCTCTCGGATGACGACCGCGCCACGAGCTTTGCCGCGCGAACGTCGCCGGCGATGGCCCGTCGGTACGTTGTGGGCGTCTGCGCCATGGAAAAGAAGACGCGATCGAAGCCCATGCAGGAGATCCTGCGACGGCTCAACAAGAAAAAGCAGTTTGATCTTGTTGTCTTTACGGACGAGATGACGCTGCATCAGCCCATTGAGGAGTGGCCCATCTGCGACGCGATGTTTAGCTTTTATTCCACGGGCTTTCCGCTTGAGAAGGCCGAGCAATACGTCCAACTACGTCGTCCGGTCCTTGTGAACGATCTGAGCATGCAGCACGTGCTCTTCGACCGGCGCAAGGTATACGAAGTACTGATTCGCAACGGCGTCAACGTTCCGCGCCATGCGATTGTGAACCGCGATGGCCCGACGCCCGACGTCCTCGAGGAAAGCGAGAATTACGTGATCGTCAACGGTGTCCAGATCAACAAACCGTTTGTGGAGAAGCCTGCAAACGCCGAAGACCACAACATCTACATCTATTACCCCACGAGCGCCGGCGGCGGCAGCAAGCGCCTCTTCCGCAAAGTCGGCGACCGCAGCTCCGAGTTCTACCCCGACGTGAACCAGGTAGGCTTTGCCGCTGCTCCGCCATCATCTGAGGCCGTGCGTAGGTTCGCCGCGAAGGCTCGTACATCTACGAGGAGTTCCTCAACACACAAGGCACGGACGTCAAGGTCTACACGGTCGGCCCCAAGTACGGCCACGCCGAGGCGCGCAAGTCGCCCGTGCTCGACGGACGTGTCATGCGCGACAGCGTTGGCAAGGAGGTCCGGTACCCTGTGATCCTCAACCAAGTCGAGAAGGACATTGCCCGCAAGGTGTGCCTTGCTTTCCAGCAGACCGTGTGCGGCTTCGACCTGCTTCGCGTCCGCGGCACGTCGTACGTATGCGACGTCAACGGCTGGAGCTTCGTCAAGAACTCGAAAAAGTACTACGATGACTGCGGGCTCGTGCTGCAGAACTACCTCCTCACAGCGCTGCGGTACCGCCACAATCGCAGCCGCTCGCCGCGGTATCCCGTGAGCCCGTCGTACTCGCCACCGCCCTTCTCGACGGAACCTCTTGTTGACAACAACCACTACCCGGCGCTCAGCTCGAGCCATTCGTCGGACCCGTTCGAGCATCTGCCCAGCAGCTTCGGCTCCCCAGGCCAGCCACCCGCCACGTCACGCTCAAGCTCCACAGCCTCTACAGACGAGCTGCACCACTGGCCCGACAAGAAGGAAGAGCTGCGCGCCGTGATCGCGATCGTCGTAGGCCGCCTGTGCTTGTGATCGTCGCGGACTCACTAGTTCTAGCGCCATGGGGACCGCACTCCGAAGCAAAAGCTCAAGACGCGGGTGTGGGCATCGAGCCTCGTCGACTTTTACGAGAAGCGTCGTACCAAAGACAAGTTCGACGAGGTCAAGGTCAAGGCGGTGCTCGACCTGCAAGAGCTGCTTGAGATCGTGCGCAACCTGATCAAGGAGTACGCGCCGAACGTCGGCTCCAAGGGCGCAGTGTGGGAAAAGGAAGGTGCGCCATCGGTGCATGGGGCGGGGCCCATGGCTGCGACTGTAGGCGGCGACAGCTTTGAAAAGTTGCTCCAGATCAAGCGCGTGCTGGAGCGGTGGAAGTTTGCGGGCATCAATCGTAAGGTGCAGTTCAAACCCCGGCGCGAGTACATGCCGCCGTCGTCGGCGTCCGGCGCCAACTCAGAGTTGCTGCTCATCATGAAGTGGGGCGGTGACCTCACGGAGACGGGCAAGCGCCAGGGCGAGCAGCTCGGCAACCGTTTCCGCAACGAACTGTACCCCGTAGAAGAAGGTACGGGCGGGCGCTGGGAAGCCGCTGATTTCGAACAGGGGGGCTGTTGCGGCTGCACTCGACCTTCCGGCACGACCTCAAGATCTTCACGTCGGACGAGGGCCGTGTACAGATGACGGCGGCTGCGTTCGCCAAGGGATTCCTGGAGCTCGAGGGCGACCTGACGCCGATCCTCGTCAGCCTTGTGACTACGCTCGACAAGGACGCCAACAAGATGCTCGATCACTCGGGGCAGGCAGACGCGAACGAGGAGATTGAGAAAGCCAAGGCGGCGCTGCGCAAGATCATGCACCGCGAGTATGCGTCCGTGGACGAGTTTGTGGCGGCGGCAGCGCCCCTCGGGACGGCTTCCATTGTGGAGGCGCTGCGACGCATTCAGGCACCGATGGACGCGCTGCGGCGGCTGCATGAACTCATCCGGCTCGTCAAGACGGAGATCAAGGAGATCGGCGCCGAGGCGGAGAAGACGGCCGTGCTGCTCAACGACCCGAGCGTCAACGAGGTGTACATGGGCGAGACGCTTGTACTCGTGTCGGAGCGCTGGGAGAAGCTGCACCGCGATTTCTACTCGACCACCCAGCAAGAGTACGACCTGAGCAAGCTGCCCGACGTTTACGACTGCATCAAGTACGACATGCTCCACAACTTCAACGGACCGATTCAGCTCAAGCACGGCCGCGCGCTTTTCGAACTCGCCGAATGGTTTGTTACGTGCTACGTGCCGCAGGAATACGGTACGGCCACCGGCGTCGGCATCGCTCATACGCAGCAGGCATGGACGTCGCTGAGAAGCAGTCGATCGGCGCCAAGGTGTCGCAAGCGCTCTGCGCCAAGATCCGCTCAGGTACGTCGCTGGTGGCCTCCGCAGTTGCCCACGGCCGCCGTAGACATTGCGATGGCCATGACAGTGACGCGGGAAGAGTCGCCGGCCGTCGTCAACAGCATGCTCGGCTACGGTGGCGGCAAGTCGTTCCTACCGCTGTGCACGGACGACGCTGAGGAGATGGACTGCCTCGAACACAACGGGTACCGACTGGACCCGTCCTTCGCCAAAGAGCTGCGCATCAAGAGCCCAGGCACGCAAGTGCGCACGCGACTGTACTTCACGAGCGAGTCGCACATGCACACACTGCTCAATGTGCTGCGCCACCAGTGCCCAACGTGGACAGCGCGGGTGGCGGCTGCCCAGCGTGCGCCGTCGTCCCCGCTGCGGGCGGCGGCTGTGCCCGAGGAAGAGGCGGTTACAAATGCATTGCTCAAGCAAATGGGCATTTTGACGTTTCCCGGCGACGCGCCCAAGGCGCCATACGAAATGGACCCGACGAAGCTTGTGACACCCGAGGCGCTGGCCGCGCTCGACCACGTCACGGAGCTCGACTACCTTGCGCATCTGATCGTGCGCGTCTTCGAGCAGCCGTGGTTACCGGTGCGTACGCGCTTCCGACACTCGTTTCATCGGTCGTGTAGGAGGACGACGAGCACCGCTTTCGCGTCGAAATCGCGTTTTCCCCTGGCGTGCGAGGGGACCCCGAGATGCCTGAGATCACGCGCAGTACGTCGACGTCGTCGGCATCGTCGGCGGGCTTTGGAGTGCCGTCGCCGCCGGCAACGCCCACGGGCGGGTCAGGACCAATTGCGATTCCGAGGCCGTTTCTCGACAAGAAAGACAGCAGCCATATGGAGATGGACGCGACGCCTGTGGAGCCTGACAACAAAATCTACTTGACCAAGAGTATGCCCGGGGCAATGTTCGACGACATGCTTGCGACTTGCATTGCATCTGTCGCTACGGCCCCTGTACCCGAGACTACATAACCCTGTATTACCATCGTCATCTATTGCGTTACTCCTGGCCGGCCCAGTCGCTGAAGCGCTGCGCGTGGTACGCGCTCGAGAGCGCGCAAAGTGACGCGACAATGATGGGCACCTTGGCACCGGTCTTCACTGCGCGGAAACCCATCGCCGTCATCGTGATGGCGCTCAAAGTCAACGCCACGGCATGGCCGTTGGCGATTTGGTCGTGCTGCATCATGTAGCCGGCAACCCCAAAGCCGGCACCGATGCCGACGCCCGCCACAAGCGAGACCATTGAGCGCTTCTTGACGTAGCCCATGACACCGCCAATGCCCTACGCCCCACCATGAATAAAGGCATAGCACCAGCCACGTACGAGAAGCGCCGCCATCGTGTACGTCGGGTGGTGACCGCTCATGCTGTTGCGTCGGTCGAAATCGATTGTGCACTGCCGAAGATTCGCGACGGCGGGTGTTAAAGAAATGCGTTTTCCATCGTATCCGGACAGTCATCTTTATCCAGATTCACACGTGAGAAACACCAATATTTCACATGATAAAATATGGTGGCCAACGTGAAAAGCACACGTGGGAAACAGCCGGCCAACTTCAACTTGCTCTGTCGGATCGGAACCACAGGAGGCAGCGGTGAGCTGGGGTCCTGGCATCGCATGGGACTCGCGCGAGGCGGCTGAGGTAGTCTTGCGAGTCGTGTGGGTGCCGCAGAAGGGGCGGCTCTCTTCTGCGCAAAGCAGGGTGCCGCAGGACGGCAACGGCGGTCCGATATGCTGAGCAGAGTCGTTTGCAGCCACTCCTGCCATCGAACGTCGCTGGGACGAATCACGTGTACCTCTCGCGCCTTTCCTAGTCCCACCATATCTTGTGCCAGTCGCCGTGCGCCGGGATCTGGTCCACGCAGGCAGACTGGGTGGCGCGGATCTGCTCGGGGCTCGGGGCTCAATGGCCGTTCGCAGGCAGATGACTCGTTATAGAGGAAGCTGCGAACAGGGTGACGAGGTGCAAGCGTGTCTGGCAAGGTCCGTTGAGCGGACACCGCAAACAGATCCAAAGTGGGTGGTGCGATACGCCGCCGCGGGCGCCCAGGGCTTCTTCCCCAGTCGACGCCCTCCGTCATAGTAGCCTCCTTCTGTGGGGATGGCCCCCATCGTCCAACGGTTCAAGCTCGGCCCTGCGAGGCGACGGTGGTGCGCATTGCACAACGTTCGGTGTTGGGACAAGGTGGGGAGATTGGGCAAGATGGGATTTTCGTTTTGGAGATGAACGACGAGGAGGCGGCCCTGCTCATGGCGGCCCTAGCCGCCGTCGAGAGCGACATTGAGGCCGAGGAACCGCCGTTCCTGGACAAGGTGGAGCCCTTCCCCGACAAGGTGGAGCCCATCCACGTGCCATTCCCCGTGGACCGCCACGCGTTCCGCGACGACGATGCAACCTTCTACTCCAACTTGGAGCTGCTCTTCCCGCCGGCGCCGCAGTGGGAACTCCGCCTCACGACGACCTTCTTGCCGCGCTACTGGAAAAATGGCCGCAAGAACTTGCAGTGCTTTCCGTTCTGTCCTGAGTACCATGACTTCTACGACATGAAGATGCAAAACAAAAAACACGCGTCCGTCGGCGTCTGCCGCACGCCAGTGCACTGCACCGTGCTGGCACCGCCCACGTCCCCGCTCGTAGTGCTCGCCCGCTTCGAGCAGATCTCTCCGGGCCGGCCGGCCGCGGTGCCGCCAACTTTTGCCCACGCCGACGCATTTGCCCTCTTCCAGAACGACTGCTTCCAAGCCACCGAGGTCGAGGTACGTCGCCACGCAGGTAGCACCGCTGACATATTGCGCAGGCCAAGCGCGAGTGCGTGCACGGCAACCTACTGGCTTCGACATGGATGTTTCTGCCGGACGTGTGGAAGGTGCAACCGCTGCTGCGCAAGAAGCGCAAGGCCACGCGCTCCGGCCCGGCGCAGACGTTCCCCTTCTACTTCCGGGTACGTGGCTCACGGCGGCCGTCTCTCATCGGAGCAGGTCTACGTGTACGCCAGGGATGGCCTCGGTGGCTACCGATGCTACGCCACAGGACAGTCACCGGCGTTCGAACTCTTTTCGACGCGCACAGTGGACCGGCTCAAAAAAACCACCGGGGCCAAAGCGTAATATATCAACAAGATTAGTCGAGTGTCGCCACGTCTTCGGCCGTCATCTTGAGCGACTCGCGGTAGGCGGCTTCGGCGGCAGCCACTCGCTTCTTCTCCTTGGCAAGCTCATCCGTGAGCGCCGCCACCGACTCGGTGAGGTGCCGGCCCTCCGCCTGTGCAGCCTGGAGGCTTGTGCTGAGCTGCAACCGCTCCTCGTGGATCAGGTTGGCCCGCCTACGCGGCTGTGAGTCATCTGTGGTCGCGGGGACCGCACCGCTCGGCGCTTTCGAGCTCGTCGGCGTACGTCTTCTTCTCTGCCTCGACCTGCTCGATACGCGCTTGCTTGCCTAGACACGGTGAGCGGTGGCGGCCGGTGGGACCTACTCGCTAGCTCGAGCAAGTGCTCGCTGCGCAGGGTGGCCAGCTGCGCCTGAAGCTCCGCGACCTCCTTCTGCAGGTCGTACTTGTCCATCTGCGCTTCGTGTGCGAGCTGGTCACGCACGGCTTGCTCCCACTTCTGGTGCTCCTCTTCCTTCTCCTCGACGAGTGCGTGCTTCTCTTCAACGTCGGCCTCGGCGGCCTCGCAGCGTGCCAGCGCGTCCCGCAGCTGTGCCTCGAGGTACGTCTTCTCTGTTTGCAACTGCGCGATTGTGGTCGCCTGCTCTGCGTCGCGCTGCGTCATTTCAGTGACGCGGAACGACAGCGTTTCCTGGATGCACTGCATCTCGAGCACAGTTGCCTGCCGCCCTTCGAGATCCTTGGTCTTCTGCTCAAGCTCGGCCGAGAGCGCGCTTACGTCGCCCTCGCGCTCTGCCAGCGCAGCTTGAACGCCCGCCAGCGACGCCTCAAGCTCGGCGACGAGAGCAAGCTTCTCCTTAAGGTCCTCCGTCGACCGCAGCAGCTCCTCGCTCGATGCTACGAGGTCGGCACGCAGCGTGGCCATCGACTCGCTAGACGTTGACGATGACCGCCGCAGCGTCGTCGCGGGCACCGGCGCGGTCTTGGCCCGCATGGCCGTCGGCTTCTCCTTGGCCGCCGCCTTGGGCAGCGACACCCGCGGCGCTGACTTGACCACAGGCTTGACGTCGCTCGGGCGCTTGCCTACGCTCCATGCGTCATGAGCACGCCGCGGGAGTAGACGTACTAGCGGCGACACCGTTGGACGAGCTTGTGCTGCTGGCGTCGTCGCTTGAGCGGCCGGCTGCGGCGGGCGTCAGACAAAAGGCCGGGGCGGGCGTACCTTTAGGCGCCGCGATGCCCGAGGGCGTCGTTGTTGGGCGCTTAAGTGGAACTCGGGCAGCCGCGGTGCGCGGGGTCGCGGGCTTGGAGGCAGCCGGTTTGGCAGTCGTGTCTACTGTGGGCTTTGCCTTGGGCGCGACGACCAGGCGCGACACCGTCTTGGCCTTTATCTTTAGCTTTGTGTCCGCGGCTGTGGGGCTGCCGCTAGGGCTCCGCTCAGGCGCGGGTTGTGGTGCGTCGAGCTTGGCGACGATGGCGTCAACGGCGGCAGCGGCTGTCTCCTCTGTCGTCGGGTGCTGCAGCTGCGCCTTGGTGAAGGCTGTGAGCTCGAGCTCGCGCGCAAGCACGTTGAGGCCGGCGGTGACGCGCCGCACGACGTCGAGCGTCGGCACAAGCGCGCTGCACGTGCGCTTGAGCTTGGCCTCGTCGAGCTCGGGGCTGGCCACTGCGGCCGCGATGTCGGCCAGCTGCTGGGAGGTGAAGGGAAGTGGATGGCGGTGAAGCACGCGGTCGACTGCGATGCGCAGCGCCCGCGGCAGCAGCTTGAGGTCGAGGAAGGTGCTCTTGATGACGCCCCAGTCGCCGGCTACCGCCCGTTCGTCGAGGCCGGCACGCGGCGGTGCGAAGCGCATGAGTTGGACAATCGTCTTGCATAGTAGCAACACGCCCGGAGGCGCGACGCGGTAGTTGCGCAGCACGCGCAGGTCGTCGAGCTTGACGGTGTGCGCGACGTCAACGGTGGTGAGCGCCGCCTTGGCCTCCGCCCACTTGGCGCCTGTTTTGGCATCTGCGGCCGCTAGCAGCGCAGACACGAATGGCGGCAGCGCTTCGGGCTCCTTGACCCAGTACCGGTGGTCGCTGTGCACGGCGTTGTAAAGCTCGAGGTTGACGCCGGCCAGGTGCTTGAGCGAGCCTAGCGTGCAGTGGGCAAAGAGTTGGTCGTATGCGGCGTGGGGCAGGCGCAGAAGCATCGGGCGTGTCTTTGTCTCCTCCGTCGTCTTGGAGCCGATGCTTTGTCGCGCCTGCAGGGACAAGCGCGGCTGGACGGCGGCCTTGGGCGGGGTCTTGGGCGCGGTCTTGGGCTCAGCCTTCTCTTTGGTCGGTGTGCGGAGCGGTGTCTTGGTCGCAGGCTTTTCAACGGCTGACTTTGGCGCAGGCTTTCGCAGACGCGACGGCGACGTCTTGGTTGCCGTCTTCGCGAGCACGGTCTTGACGACGACAGCAGGAGGCGATGGCGGCTGCACGGGCGTCTCTTCCACGTGTGCCTTCACGGGTTCTTCCTCCAAATGCACAGGCTCATCCACCACTTCTTCGTGAAGGGGCTCAGCCTCGCATTCCTCGACGTGGTCCTCAACGAAATTTTCGCCATTGTCGTCGGGATGGTCTTCGTGGTTCTCGACGGCGTGGTCATCGTGCTCATCAACGCTAGCATCGGCAATGTGCTCGGCATCGTCCTCAACTTCGAGGTTATGGCTCTCGTAGCTTTCTTCGAGGTGGTCATGATCGTTCGTATCACCTTCGTCATGGACCAAATCGCTGTTTGCGTCTTGCGCCCCATCTTCATGCTCCTGGTCATCGTAACCATCTTTGTGGGTGGCGCGATCAGGCGACTCGAGACTATCGATCACCTCGGTCATGTCATTGAAGTCGGCAGTCGTCTCGGCGGTCGTCGTCGCCATGTCGGTCCTGCGCAGCGCTATTTTGCAACTGACTTGCCGTCGCCATGTTCCTTTTATTTAATTTTGGATCGCCCGAGATTCGTCCTTTTTTTCGATTGGCTGAAAATCCATTGACACGCATGATCATTGGCTAAAATCCTACATCCCTCCGTTTCAATCTTTTAAAATCACACTCTGAGAACGCGGGCAAACGGGAATTTTATTTCCCGCGCCAGCGGTTGGATAAAATTCGAATCTTTTTTCTGCAAACGTCAAAAAGTGATGGGCATCAGCCGACCTTCCCTTGAAGCTCGGCCGTGGGATCGCGCCGAGGTACCCAACGGCAGCGCAGTGGGACCCCCCAGACGCCTCCTCGGCAAGCTGCTCACAGGCTCCTCTTGGCTGCTCTTCGGGCCATTTGTTGAAGAAGCTGCCTACAATGTTGCCGTGGATACTTCTGTCACTTCCGCCCACCCGCTGTCTTCGCTCGGCGATCGCACTCAATGCATTCCCGAGCGTCCTTGCTGCCGCAGCGAGGGCCTCCCGCCAGTCACTGGCAGCAGTTCTCGTGCGTGCTTCACAATGGCGGCCACGACCCATCCTCTGCAGGAGGGTGTACCGTAGAAGTTGGCGTCATGGGTCACACAAATGCCCATGGGAGATTTTCACGTATTTTTCACCTTGTGGTTCCACGGTGAAAAACGCTGGTTGCGGCGTCCGTATAATATTCGTCGTATCCGGATCTGCAACAATCGCATTGGCATGGGCAGCGGCAAGGACAAGGTCGACAGGAAGCACGACAAGAAGCGCAAGCACAAGAAGGAGGGCCGAGAGGACGACGACAAGGTAGCACCATCCTCGCCGACGCGAGCCACCTCATACTGCTGGCAGGGAAAGCGGTACAAGACGAGCTCTGACGACGCGCTTGCCCGCATGAACCTCGATGTCCATCATGGGATGTTCGACCATGTGCTCATTAGGCGTAGGAAGCAGCGACGTTCATCAAGACCTTGTGCACAGAGCATACGTCGTTGGCAGGTGACTTGCTGCAGATCCTCAAGATGGTGGATGCGGGCGAGGCCGTGGTCATCGGCGGCATCGAGGTCCTTCCGGTGCTATCGCGGGCGTCTCACGCGTACTTCGTAGAATAAAGACATTCGCAAGAAACTCGAGGTTCTCTTCCCTCTTATGGGCCTAGCTGAGGTACCTCGTTACCCGCGTGCGACATCTCACGCCCGGCAGTCAGGGCCTGGCGGCGCCTACTCCAAGCACAAGGTTGCCAAGCGCATCGCGCTGTACGACCGAATGAAGCCCGTGGTGAAACCTCCGACCGCGCCAACCCCCACAGTCAAGTCCACTCCCCCGGCGCGACGCATTGGCCCCATCGGTCCCCAGCGGCCTCCTTCCACAGGTGCCCCCCGCTGTCCCCCACCACTCCTTATGCGAGTCGAACGTAGCGCTTGCCATCCCAGTTGCCACCGAAGACTACGACGACGGTCCGTGCGTCGGACCGGTGCTGCCAGGCATGGCCGGCTTCCGCGAGGCCAGCGCCGAAGTGGAAGCTGAGATGGCTCGTCGCGCCGCAGCTCTCGAGAAGGAGCAGTGGGACCGCGTCCGAGGGGTGCCGGCGCCGACGACGACTAAGCCCCTTGCCCGCGAAGAGTGGATGCTCTCGCTGCCGAAGGACGCGTCGATCCAAGACGCGCTTGGGGGCCTCGGCGACCTCACGGCCCGCAAGTTCCGCAGGTGGGTCGGAGCCGCGGCCGTCGCTGAATCTACGTAGCCGTGCCAAGGACGAGCGCGATGACTCGTGGTTTGCATCGCCTGAAGAACGCCAGCGTGCCCTCCGTGAGCAGAGCCAGATGTACCGTACTGCCGCCGCGCGCTGCGCTCATGAGTCATAGGGACCTGCTGGGCTACGTGCCCGGCGGCGCGACGGCCAAGGCCAAGGCAAAGCCTCAGGAGGAGGTGTTTGTGGCACCGAGACCGCGCGAGGGCAAGTCGCTTCTGGAAGCGCACCAAGAGAAGCTGGCGGTGCCGACGGCTGGCGGTAGCGAGCCGGCACCGGCGACGTGGGACCGGTATGGTGGGCAGCAATGGTCGGGGCTCACGGCAGCAACAGGGAGCGCGACATGAATACCCGGCGCAACCTGTCGCGAGACTCGGCGCAAGAGCTCATTCGGCAAGCGAGCGAGATGAGCTCCCGCTTCGCCGCGCCCAAAGTCACGCGGCAGTTCTTGTAAACGATCGTTATATAGTTAAAGTCGACTGAGAATCGTCCACCACAGCGTGAAGCAGATGCACCCGGCGATTGTGAGTGCGATGAGAATATTGTTGCGCATCTTCTTGCGGCGGATCTGGTCCACGAGGTGGTTGATGCCGGCGGTAGACGACCCAACGGTCGTGACTTTGCCGCGGGAGCCGTCGAGCTGCGCGCGCTGGCTGAGCAGGTTCTCCTTCACGGCCATGGCCACGCTACGCGTCCGTCAGGTACGAGTCACAGGGAAGGGAGCTACTTGATCGAGTCATGGGCCACGGCACGGGACGCGTCGAGCATGCCTCGCTCACGCAGCAGCGCGTCGGCTTCGGGGTCCACGGATGGGTCTGGCTCCCTACGTTGCGCGAGTCAGGACTCAGACATAGGACAGGCGGATGTACTTGCGCTGAAAGAGCTTCTGTGCGTCGGTCTTCTCGTGAATCATGCTCTAATGCTATGCATCAGCCAGGAAGACGGAGGGCAGCGCACCATCGATCGCTTGAACTGCTGGTTGAAATCGAAGTGAAGTTCACGATACCGTTGCAGCATCGCCTCCTGCGCCATGGTACCATTGCACGTCGCCGCCATGCGGTCGATGATGTCCGCCAAGGACGACAGGAACTGTTCGATCTCAAGCGCGAGTTGGAACTCGCTTTGTTCCTTGGCTGGGCGTGGGTTCTCTACTGAGGCATGTGACCGCCGGGCGACTGCGACGGGCGTACCATCGTCAAAGCTCCGGATTGAGCGGGCCATGGATCGAGCATTCGATGCATACGCGCTAATCTTCTCGTCGAGGGCCCGTTCAACGACACGGGCCTCGCGCTTGAGGTCGTCCCATCTGCTGCTCATCTTGAGTGGGCAATTTCCCTTTGTCCCAACCCGCCCATCGTATTTAAAGATGATATCCAATTTACACTTGTGTATTGTATTGAAGTGTGCGAAACTAAAAAAGAAGCAAGTTTGACTTGGCCAACGGGCGGGTTCCACGTCACAACCGCCCACGATGAACCGCATGAAGGAGCCAAGAGTGCCCCGTTTTAAACACAAACCAGAAGAAAGTGCCCCGTGCCGTATAAAAAGTGCCCCGCACAATTTCATTCGTCGAAATTGAAATTTATATCAGCCTATCAAAAGGCGATGGAGCGAGATGGAAAACATTCAAGCACAATCAAACGCGAGGTCATTAACGTCCATCCGTGCGCGACCAGTTGCATTGATGATTTAAGTGAGTTCTAATGTAGGACTGTTTGCATCAAATCCAAGGTCATTAACGTCACATTCACTGCATTGCGAGTCGCTGTTGCTTTCGATGGATGAGTATAGCAGATTTTCAAGGTTGATGCTGTCGTAGATCGCTAGTTGGCAGGGCCACAAGTTGCTTTTTCCTGAGGCCGTAGCACGGACGAGCTTGAATTCGCGTTTTCTGCACATAGCAGCATTGTGACCGGCATCACTACACTTTCTACACGTGCTGGCGCTTGTCGTTATGTCAACCAACGTTGCATCGGCTGACGCATTAGACGGCCGATGGCGGTAGGTACGACCCGTGGTTGTCGTAGCACCAGCGCTCTCGATCCGCTGTCTTCGAGGCGTACCCGCACGTTTGGTCATTAC